>NIPQ01048070.1:0-10242 GCA_002806875.1 Lepidotrigona ventralis hoosana | reverse complement strand
ATTTTTAATAAACTATTAATTCGTCGTTAATTATGAAAAATAAGTTTCATTGTTAAATTCGTCACTTGAAGTAGTATTTTAATATAATAATAATGATTAAAAATATAAATAAAAGAAATTAAATATCCATAGAGAATTATTTTACATACTAGATATCATAAGAAATACTATATTTTCAATACTTTATATATTTTGTCATATTGTTTGAATTTAAGAATTCTAAAATGTTCTATAAATGCGTAAAAATCCATAGTCCAGTAATAATGTATTGTTAAACAAGAATCGAATGAAATGAAAAGATATTTCTTCGTTCAGGTGATTATCAAAATCAACGATTAGTCTTATTACGTTTTCGTGGCACAGATCGAAAAGAAACAAAACGACAGAAATTTCTCGTTCAGTTTCAGAACTTCGCGGAGCACGCGGAACACGAACTTCCGGTTTGATGTCGAGTTATCGGAGACTAGTCTTATTACGTTTTCGTGGCACAGATCGAAAAGAAACAAAACGACAGAAATTTCTCGTTCAGTTTCAGAACTTCGCGGAGCACGCGGAACACGAACTTCCGGTTTGATGTCGAGTTATCGGAGACGTAATTTCGATGTGTGCACAGCGTACACACACACACGTCGTTGTCATATCGATTCTGGTTCCACGAGGTCGCGGCCATATTTCAAGGGACGAAACAATTTCGTGAATCGTCGCGGCGATCCGTCAAAAACGTGGTCGAAGAAAAACGAGCACCAACGAAATGTCGCTAAGCAACGCAATAAACGAGCCACGTCTCTCAAACTGCATGATTCTCAGCCGCGACGAAAGCTTTTATTGCGCGAATTTCGAATATTCCGCCGATCTTTCTCTCAGTTTGTCTTCGAGCCTATTAAAAATGGAACAAAATTCGCACAAAGTTTCCATGATTTCATTCCACTTTTAATTCTCTTTCCCTCTTCATTCTTTTTTTTTTCTTCTTCTTCTTCTTCTGTTGTAGAATTAAATTGAAATGCGAAATCGATAATTCCAACAACGGAACACGGAAAAGAAAAGGAACGAAGCGTTCATTCGTTAGAAAACTTCTCTTCTGTAATCTACGTTTGTAGAAAAATGTATTAAAAATTACCTAATGACCCAAAAATCTAAGAATCACACAGCTTAAGTTTAATTAACTCCGGCACAGTGTTAAAGAATTAACGAAAAAAATTCACTTTTGGAAAATTCATCTTCTGACCTCTTTAAGCGGAAAGAAGCGGAAATAAAAAAGAAGAGAATCGCCAGACACTGGGGATAGACTCTCCCGCGTAGGGAATAGGGAAGATCGATCCTCCCGGTGGAAGTATCTTGTAACTCAGTTCGGTAAACTCTTTAGGAAACAGGAAATTGTTAGTCCGGCGTGGGAAGGGTGGTCGGAGGAAATGATCGATAGGTGACGGGAGCCGATACTGGAAAACACGAGGGGGGTAGCCTTTCGGCATGAACGATGGCAACGACGTGATCTCGCTTATCGACCAACCATATTACCGTGGCATCAGGACTCCCAGGCCTCCTTTTCTTTCTCCTTCGTTCGCTTCCCTCGACGAAGATGCCCGATAGTTAGAGACCACCGAAGAAATATGATATTGCGACCATTTTATCCCCACCCTGTTTATTCGTCGAATTCAATTTACGAGGTCTGTTGGCGAAAACGACGAAATTGACAAAGATGACTCGTCGATGCTGATTACACGCTTGCTGAATCTTTTCTATTTTCTTTTCTTAATTTTTTTTTTCTTTTTTTTTGTAAATCAATTACCATCCAGTTTCGTTTCTATCGAGGCGTTTGTTTTTCAACAAATAGTAATTTTAACTCTCATCCATTCCTTTTACAAAACGTTGTGTTATTTTGCAGCGTAGGTGATATATTTGTTTTGATAACGAACATGCCGCTAGAGGTGTGGATAATAATTATTTTTCAGAATATTTGACAAGCAATATACTATTGCTTTATAATTATTTATTACTACAGTTATGTATTTAATGTACCTTTAATGAATTTTAAATGGTAAAATCATTGAACAGTTGTAACAAGTGAAAATCCAAACTAAGTGATAATGTTAAACAAAATTAAAGAAAATAAGATCGACATGAAATTGAACACCTGAGAGTAGAATTTACAAGTGAATAGAAATTTAACTTATTTATTGTTAATAAAAGACTCGTCAAAGAATCAATTCATACCAAATAGTTGAAGAATTAACAGACTGACAAGCGTCAATATTATTTTGCTAACTTTTACTGATATTGAATGAAGTATTTAAAATTTAGGATTTGGAAATTGAGTGTCTCCAAAATCTAATTACTCTAACCCTAGAAAAACAGATAAAGATTTTACAATATTGGTTCAAACAACATGCCGTTTAAAAATTGAAATAATTAATTGAAAAAACAGTCTAAAATAATAAAAGTTGTATTGAAATACAAAGTAGGATATGAAAAATATATTACAAATTATGTACAAATGTTGTCCACTTTTGTAAGAAATTTTCTAAATAAAATTATTTTCAATAAATAGAAATATACAGTGGTCTAAACCTTTTAACCGGCAGTCAAATTTTTCAATTCGTTTCAAACTTGATTAATATGATCAATAGTAAAATATTTTTCACAAGTCACGATTGAAAAACGAGTGAAATTTTTTTTCATTGCCCACAATCATTATTTACGGAGAAAACTTATCGGAGGTTATTTGCTATAATTATCACTGAGGAAAATTTTATTTCGATTACTCATAATAATTATCGATCAGAAAGATTTATTTATCAACTCTCGCAAAATTTACATCAGGAAGTAACTCCATGGCTTTTAAAATATTTTGATACTTCAGGAAATTGCATTCATCAAATGCAAAACAGTAGTTTGCATTATTTAAGCAATTGAAATAGAATTTTCTTTATGAAGCTTGTTACGAGCAACGGAAATAAATTTTCCTCGTTGATGACTATTATAAACGACTGGAATAAAATTCCCTTAAACATCAATAATAGTTGTCAACAGTAAAAAAAAAAATTGCAGTCATTTATAATTGTAATTTGTAACTAAAAAAAAAGTCAAAATAATAATAATAATCGAAATTTTTTAGTTGTGCGATTTCTGAAACAATTTTCTCAAACATTTTGTGATTAATACCCTCAGCTTAAATAACGAACAAGTTACTGTTACCGATTCCGTTTTTCAAATTTTTGAGATAACTATCACTTTCGATCCCTGAGTTGTTAACAATTCAAATCAATTTCCCTTGGATCTCTGGACTTCGTCGATCTTTAACGCGATCCTGTCAATGTTATTGAAACTTGACTAAAAATCCTCTCTCCTGTTTCAGCTGTCTCGCGGAGTTCAGTTCTCGAAACGTTCGGCACGCCGTTTCGCTGTTGAGCAAATTCCACGCGGTTCTCGCCGAGAGTCGCCGGAAGTGGCGAGCGATCGTAGAATCCCATTTCCCGCCGGTTCGCCGCGACGGAACGCGCGAAAACGGGGGGAAAAAAGGACGCGCGATAATATCACATGGAAATTAGTTTACTCACCGGTAATCCACTTGCTTCACGGTGATGTCTTGCCGACGAATGACACCCGGACTCGTGTCAAACGACCGTTATTATTGCATTTCGAGAGCAGACCGGCCATTGTCAAGTTTATTAGCGGCGAGTTGCGCGCCACGCCGCCCTGTTTGTCCAACAATTAGCGAGCGCCTACGGTCGAACCGATCCGTAAGGAGCCTACGGTGCTAATTGCTGCCACCGCTATCGGCTGCGGTTGACATTTTACTCGCACGTTCCCCGTCGACTCGATTTTAAAGATAATCGGCAGATAATGGATACTGGATCAAGGGGAAGATGGCGACAAGCTACGGCAAACTTCGTGGTTCGATCAAATAATCAGGCCAGATACGAAAATTTGATGAGTTTCGAAGAACTCGAGAACTTGAGAATTGTTGCTATTACTTGAAAATATAAAATATATAAAATATAAATGTAGCTGTATTATTGTATGTGTGTATTATACACGATATGTAATATTAATTCCTAACTTCTTGTCTGAGCAAACTAATGAAATAACACGATAAATCTTTCAATAAACTAAATAATGAGATTATAAAATATGAAATATTAAATAATGTTATAGAAATCATGATAACGATGATGATGATGATGATACTTACATAATTACATTCTAGTATAACACACGTCATATGCTCTATTGTCGCCATCGAGTTGTATTATGAATTATGGTCAACGTAATGATGAAATTTCCATAAAGGTGAAATTTTCAATTCTTCTAATTCTTCTAATGCTGCAAATTTCTATCTGTTTTAAACAAAGATTCCAACTAAAATTGAAAATCCACTTCAGCTTTAGTAACTTAAAATATCCCCCGAAAAGAAGACACATTCGAACGAAAAGCATTGCAATAAATGCTTAAAGTATATTAGATACATCTGCAACATCGACAATTTTTAGGAAATTTAATAAACGATGATTTTTGGAAATCACGTAGGGGAAAAATCGCCGGAATGTAACGTCGAGAATTTTGGAAAGGCGCCTCTTACGACATCCTTAGCATTGGTCTCACGTACCGATTACCTTCGACATAAAGAACCCTGAGCTTCAAACTTCCCACGTCCATGAGAGAGAAAGAGAGAAGCTTGCGAAAACGTATTAGAGTCACGACAGTTTGAGCGCCACTGAATGAATATTTCGAAACGAACGAATTTAACAAACGTCCGGCAAAGCGATCGGCAAGGCGGCCGTGACAAAAAGCCAGTTCGGTGTCCCTCGTTAGCGTGATAATTCGATCGAAACGATAATTTGCTCGACTTTGCACGTTGGTCCGAACAGCGACGTCAAACAGACCCAGTTTGATTACCACGTGTAGGTTAATTTCGACGGTGTATTCCAGCGCGTTCTGATTTCTAGATTATCGCTGTGAACTCTTGACAGCTCGGGCTTGATGGCCGAACGAGAATGGAAAAAATACACAGGATGGAGAGCAATGGGGGAAAAGGTCATATAAGTTATATCCTATTTGCAACTCGTTCACGAGACATAACGAGTTCTGTGTTCTGTCACTTGTTATCCAATTAGTACAATACCAGTTTGAGTAGAATTTCTAAAAATCTAAAAAAGTAATATAATGAGAGCCGTGTAACAAATTAGAAATGCATTCATCTTCTAAAGATGTATCTTCTGATGATATATTTTTGAATCTATAATTATTATTTTATTATTGATTGTAATGTTATCTAACGGACTAAGCATTTAAAGAGTCAAAGAAAAACTATACTCGTTTAGTAATATTAGTAATAAATAATATCATGATATCAATATTAAACAACAAGTTATATAATGAAATTGTAATACTAAGTTTCGAATTATGACAATATTCAATATTTAATAATATTATAATATTATAATTTCTGTACACTAGACAAACAAACTCAATACGACGGATTTCAGATTTTCTTTTTCTTTTCCCGAATTTGGAAGATACTTTGTCAAAATACCGATATTGATTTCCATCCATCTATTCCATCTATTTTAATTATTATCATCTAAATTATAATGATTTATATGCAGAATAATATGATACATATCAAAGCACCCGGTTATTGTAGTATCAACACAATTGAAGAAACGACATTTTCGAGCGAAATTTTACTTCGCGTGGTGAATATTATAACAATTATTCTGCTCTCGATATTTTACATATTTGTACGTATTAAGTGCACAATGACGAGGAATTTGAATACAATGTAGTATTGAACTATAATGCCACTAATTGTTAAATTAATAGGATAGTAAATAACGAATAACAGAAAATTAAAACTAAATACTTCATATGCACGAACCTTTCTCGTTGTTCTCGACTATATGTATATACAATTAATTCCTGAACCAGGTCCCGTGTACAGCTGTTCATGGAAAAGAAGAAATGGCGAAGAATGGTTTCTTAGAGCTGTCGATAGCGATGCCTGGAAACCGGAAAATTGGGTCGCGTAGCGATGGGAAGAAGTCCGCTGGGACTTGTTCCACGTGACGAGAAGACAGTGGGAAAGTTTAAGGAGGAACTTGAGAAAAATTAGCGTTCGCTGAGGCAGCGAAAAAAAATTAACCAGCCATCGTGCTGCGAATTTCGAAGAGATCGATGTGCCCCTGAACTGCTATTAACGGCATACGGTGTGAAAGACAATCGAAGTACAGTCAATATCATCGGAATGATTGGAATTGGTAGGTGTGACGGGATTACGTTTGCGAAATTTTCGGAACGAACTTCCACGACTTGAGGAACTCGCAGATTAAATTATCTTAAAATTCTTCCCCGCCAGCGGATGTAATACGGAACTTCCTGTCTTCGATTTTTCACTCGGTATTCATCTAATTTCTTCGAGGAGAATTGGTCCGATCATCGATAACTCGCAAATTAAATTATTTTAAAATTCTTATAAATTATTGCAGGCCCATTTGATTCTAATTTCTCATTATCATTCAATTGCAATATGGTTTATCTAATTACAATTTATTCAAAGATAATCTTGATTCGCAAATTAGAATTCTTATTTTGACGAATTGCAATTTTTAACGCAGAAGATTGCTATTTATTTTTATTTTCAAATGATCGATGAATAACGATACAAATCAGTACATTTAATTGTTCAATCTCTATAAAAAGGGGAAAACGATTACTTGAGTATTACTTGAACTTTTGCTTTTACTTGTTATACATTTCTGAATACTGACCGCTGTCAATCATTTTTTCAGAATGGTATACTATAATTCATAAGTACTTAAATTGGTAAAGTTTGATCAAAAGGTTGATATTTTGTTCTATTTTTAAAATTATGATGAAAGAACATTTGCCGGTGGAATAAATTGTCATTCATTTTTAATCGAATTGCTCAAAGACCATGATGATTAAATTAAAATGTAATGAAAAATTCAAAATTTACCTTGAAATTAATATTTGTACTCCCTGTATAATTAAATGCGTTTTTTACAACGTTGAATATTAATTATTCACTGATGAAATTCGGGAACTCCGTATGAAATTGAGTTGACCGGTTTGGCTTTTGAAGGGTTTAATTATTTTTTTATTTATATTAACGAATAATAATTATAATTTCCATTAATATGTACCAACTGCACACGACGTAGTCGTCTGAAATACGACATCAGAATCAGATCAGAGTTTTATTTGAATTACATTTATTTTTCATAATTTGAAATAATTTACAAAAGTTCAAATACTTATCGACGATGATGAAGACATGTTATATCATTTAGGTTGCACGTAGTAAATCGTTATTACTCAGTCCTTGGATCGCAATCTAAAAGAATTATTCCATTAGTGAGATCAATTGTAAAATAAAATCTTTAAAACATTATATAAACGGTGGCTTCGAATAAGGGACTACGTTACATTTACCATATTCTAAAATGTGGTTTAAAATTATACTTCTTCCATAAATTTGACGATAGAATTTATTAAAAATTACTGATCACAAAAGTTATAAATATTATATTATTAATTTTCAGAGAATACAACATAGATCTTTACTCGAGGTCACCATTCATATAACAATTGATTTTGGCACTGCATAAAAATAAATAAACATTTAAATAACCATAGTATAAGAAAGACTAACAAGAATAGTGACATATGAGAATTATAAATACTATATTAATAATTTCGACTCTTACTCGNCATATAATAATGGATTTTAGATAGAAATAAATGAATATATAAACGACTATAAGCAAGATTGTTAACACATAAAAATAGCAACGTATACGAAAAATGATTTCGTATAGTTTTTCGATGGCGAAATTTTTTTCACATTAAAATCATTTTAAAATATGCTTACTTTACATCAAGCGCTTAACTCCATCGACGAAGAAATATCGTCGACTTTTTGGGGACGATCCTGCCAAAATACGTGGCGTCGGTGCCGAATGTATTAAGAACTACATAGATGTACTCGAAAGCGTTGAAATGACAGTGAATACTCTGAAAGCTCGTCCCACGAACAAAAACCTATCTGCATAAATCTCCATTTCGTTACCGAAAATTACAGTTTTAATCGAGGTCACTTCAGATCCGTGCATTCAAACGCGGCTTCATCTTATGACGAGTCTTAACGAATGAAAGAAAACTCGGCGGCGTCGAGGCATAACCAGGCGTTGATAATACCGGGCCGATGCTAATAATCGCAGCCATCACTGGTGACGATCGTGTTTCGAGAGTCGTAACGACTCTTGTCAGAAGCAGCTGGAGCATGAGACGCGTTGTCGCAGGTTCGTGCCACGAGGATCAGGCCGGATCCGTATTAACCGGTTCTCCGCTCGAGTCGTCGCGTCGTTGATTTACATTTGCGCGACGTTCGCGCGCCTCGAGGGCTTCCGGCGTTCACCTGAGAATTTCGTCGATGACAGCGTAACGATTTAGCAGAAATCGGATGATTATAGTCCTTGGATCCTGTGAGTGTCTTAAAGCCTATCCGCAAGTCCATTGGGAAGCGAAGAAGGACGGTCTGCCTGTGATTAATTCGAAGATACTGAGGCTAGACCACAGGTTAGTCTAGATCTCGCCCTTTCGATTTCAATCTCTTAACGATCGAAGGATAGTTGAAGACATCAAGAGAAAGATGCGATTGATTTTTCCACGTTTCGTCAGACAGTGAAATAATTAGAATTCATTAACTTGAAAATACTGAGTAAATAGAGTTTGTAATCTTCGTTGTTAGAGTTTCTAGCAGAAGAAAGACTGTTTTTTGCGATTGAAATCTGAAAATGTCAATGGACTATGTGAAATAATTAGAATTCATTAACTTGAAAATACTGAGTAAATAGAGTTTGTAATCTTCGTTGTTAGAGTTTCTAGCAGAAGAAAGACTGTTTTTTGCGATTGAAATCTGAAAATGTCAATGGACTAAACAGTATATGATTTTTCGAAACGATATTTGGAAATCACTGGAACGCAACGATTTTTCGATAGTTATCGAAGTTTCATATTTCCATAAGAACTGAACATCCCACGTCGGTTCAAGTATCGTACTATTAAACAGTATATGATTTTTCGAAACGATATTTGGAAATCACTGGAACGCAACGATTTTTCGATAGTTATCGAAGTTTCATATTTCCATAAGAACTGAACATCCCACGTCGGTTCAAGTATCGTACTATCTCTATCAAGAGAATACACTCTAAGGGCGCGCAGCTGCGATGTTTAGGAAGCCATTAATTGGAAAATTAAGCTTTTGACACGAACATCCTGACGTCGTTAAACTCAAGAGACATACATCAACCTCAAAACAGACAATATTCAATAATCGAACAGATCACTCCCATACAATGCGAGCGAGACTTGTGCATCGACACGTATCCATTTATACAGAATGTTCATCAATTTATTAGCTAGCATTTTACTAAAGTAGTAAATATAAGAAAAAAATAATATTGTTCTTTCAACAAGCAACATGAATTTTTTTTTCATTTGTATTATTTTTTCTTTTTCTTTTTTAATAAAGATGATCTTCAATTTTTTAAACGGTACGCTATGGCAAGTAAATCCGTGAGCATTGTGCAATGTAACAATGTTTAAATAATTTCATTAAAGTGTGAGCTCATTGTTCGTTACGCAAGAGAATTACGATCTCGAATAAGGATCCGCGTTGCATTTTAGTCGAAATTGAGTTAACAGTGTAATATGATTCTACAAACTTTGGGGAATGTTCTAGTGTGCACAAGTTGCAAATATTCCATCAGAAGTTGATACAAAATAGGAAAAAGAAAAGAGTTACTTTATGTGTTTGGAACTTATGAAGAACGTAATACTGCATTATTTCGAAATGTGGTAAATGTAACATAGATCTGCATCCATTTAACTTTCTAGCCAATTCTATTATAATTTTATCACGTCTAATTTTTCTTCGTATTTATCGAACAGTATTATACAGAGGAAAATATATTTACATAATAATAATAAAATTAATGACAATAGTAATCTGCATAATAATATAAGATATAAGAATTATTATATAAACCTTTTATGATTTTTTCTCTAATATTCTCTTTTATTATATATATAAATACATTACTTTTTTTTCTAATGTCGAAAGAAATAGAACAAGATCTTTTTGCAAACGATTTGGAATTTTCATTTTTAATTTGAATTCGCGTAGGAAATAGGAGTAAGGGCCATTTATGCCCTTTACTT
>NIPQ01048041.1:0-10225 GCA_002806875.1 Lepidotrigona ventralis hoosana | reverse complement strand
CGATAGGAAAGGGGCAAGCAAGTTTACCGGTCAAAACTTGGTTGCGATTTTATTATTTTTTTTTTTTTGATGATACGTGATATAATGATAAAATACCTGAGGCAAGAAAATCATTATTGATCTATATGTTGGATCTTATCTTATAAGTAGTGCAGTGTTATATGTATAGAAGTTTTACAAAATTGGAATAGAAAGCTTAATAAGAACTTTCAAGGAAAAATTTGAAAGTCGCTGAATCAGATTTCCAAAACAAACGCGATGGCCCACACACGCAACGTGCATTCAGATTTTTGGTCGAGCGTGTATAAACTCTATGCTCGATCGAATTTTTTTTCGCCGGGGAAAAGCGAAATTCCCGGGGAAAGCAACATGATACGTGATGATAATAAAATACTCGAGGAAAACTATTGCATCGATATTGGAATATCTTATTCTGTAAATGATGCTGTGTATATGTAGAAATATTACAAAAAAAAGAGAATAGAAAATTTGATACAAAAGGACGAAGAACTTTCGAAAAAGAAATTCGTCTGTGAATCAGATTTGCAAACGCAAAGCTTGGGGATGGTCCACGCCAGACTTTCGATCGAGGGTGTATAAACTGCACGTTCGAATTTTTTTCGCCGGGGTAAAGCGAAACTGCCGGGGAAAACGAGTGGGAGGCAGTTTTCGTAAATCGCTTCATTTCCCAGCCGGGGATTATAACGCCGCTCGGCGGTCAATAATAAAATAAATCACAGCCTCGTAAAGGCATCCGTCATTCCGACGTACGCGAACGCGCGGACTTTGCGGCCGCAATATAGTTTAGTGCTAAACGCTAACGCGAACGATTCGCAGCAGCAAGACTTCGGCGCGGCAAGCTTCGGTGTGGACGAAAGCGTCGGAGCTATATTTCTTTATTTAATGCTGCCAGTAACGGGCCACGATGGTAAATCCGTTTTATTCTTCGCGCTGAGTCAGCCCGCGAGTCAAAGGTGCGTGTAGACCTCCGCTTCCTACGTGATTCTCGCGCCGTTTAGCGCCTCCTTGCCGCGCACGTCACTGTCGCTCGCTCGCTTTTCCAGCGGATGACCTTTCTCGAACGTTAAACTCGGCCATTAGGAATTTTACGACTGGTCGTATTACGATAGTTCGATCGTGGAGCTGATCGAGTGAAAATAGATGNTTGATCTGAATTCGAATTTTTTTCGGTTTTTTTTTTTTTTGTAATGAACGGATAAATTGGTAACTTTATAAACGTTTTCGAAGCGTATTAGTTCTTTTATTAGCGTCGGATGTCTGCTCGTGTGTAATGTCTGGTTAGTATTGGTTTAAGCTAGGCGCGATTCTGGTAAATCAGAGCGAAGGAAAATCAATAAGTGTTCGTATACGCGAACGTTATTTGCGCGAGGAGAGAGTTAGTTCAGATTCGAGAGAGAAAGAGAGAAAAAGAGAGAGAGAGAGGGCGTCTGATGGAAATAAAATGAAGAAAATACGCGGAGATAGAGAGAAAGTTCTTCCAGGAAACTGCGAGTTAAGTTCAACCTGGCCGCAAGAGGATTGTAATTTAGTTTTATTGCTCTACCTTGTTACTTGGTATAATATATTGCTGAAGACAGTTGGATGACCGTTGCTGTAAACAATTCTGTAGAATCAGCCAACAGTAAAGTAACGACTGTAAAAAAAAGGAGACAGATACAGTGAAAAAGATTATGCCCAACACGAAATATATAGACATGAGGATATTCTGTTTAATCAACTAAATGATGGAGAGATTTGATTCGTTCATATGACTATCAAGTTTATAATAAACTATAAAAGTGATCGAGTTCAATACAAATCGTGCAACAGAATATACTACGAAATATACAAGAAAAAATCTACACCAAATTATACAGCCACAATGTGATTCTCTTATGTAACACTTTTGAACAATTTATACTTTCCACGAAACTCGGTATCGGCGATTGTTCCGAAACGTTTGAATTATCCTGCTTAATTCCAAAAACACAGTGCAAACGCGGATCGCTCTTCTATCAACGTTTATAAAGCCGCGAACCATTATTAACCGCGAAGAGTAAATAGAAATCACTTAAGCTGGAGTGTCGGGGCGGCAGCTTCGTTGTTTGTACACGTTCGGTGCTCCATTATTTCCGCCGGCGTTCGATGATCTCACCGCGATGATAGAACCACCCCGTAGGTTGACTATCGATACGTTTACGATCGGTCGGCGGACGCTTTTCGTCGTTTCCGTTTACCCGAAGCGTGGTAAGCACGGGCCGGCTCGTTTCCATTCACGCTAGCCAGTCCAGATGTCGAATCGATTTACATGCAGATTTCGGTGATAAAACGCGAAACGAAGGAGTTGATGGCCGCGTACAGCCCGGAAACGGGTAATTAGACGGATCGTCGGGACACGTACACCGTGCAGAGAGATGAATTTACGGGGATGAATTGTCCGTCGTTGATACAGAGACGCGTTAACGATTCGTCTGACCTAATTACCTACTCGAAATGGAGCCAGTACCAAATGAAAAAGCGTAAATTTTCTTTTTACCGCCAGGGGTCGTTTCAACCCCTGTAAAATTTGCAAATTACGACCGATTTCTCTCTCTTTCTCTTTTTTTTTTTTGGTTGGTTACTCGCGCGAATTGCTTGCCGTTTCGTATTTTTTTCCCTTTCTTTTATGGTTATGATACGCCGCGTATTTGCCCGACCAATAAAACAGGAAATAATAACCCTAGGGTCTGAGCCTACGCTTCCGCGATCCCGAAGGTCGAACCCTCTGATCCCTGCCTCGAATTGTTTGCATTTCTCCGCTTATTTTCGCGATATTTATTCGTTGCGGCTCGATTCGCCTGTCAGTCACAGCATGCGCTTCTTACCGTTCGAACAAATCGCGATGGACGAAGGTTGAAATCGTTCGCTGATATATAAAATGCAGACACTGGATTGAGGAATGGAACTCTGGAACAAACTTCGAATTTTTGCCAGTCAATAAACAGAATTACTTTCTGACAACAGTAAAAATTAAGCGTACATGCGTTGATTTTTGATGAAATTTTCGAAGAGAAATTACAAAGTAATCTTCGTTATTACAAGTGCTTAACGTCTATAAAATTCGGTTATCTATAACTATCAATATAACTTGAAAGAGTCTCGATAAGCAAGGTAGAGTAGGCCAGAGGTGCATTTCATGATTTCTAGTGGCGCATAAAACAAATTTTGATAATAAATAGAAATAATAATATTGAAATTAACTCAACTATTTTCAGAATTCAGTCAATATATTGTCAGGATCAATTTCCCTTAGTTTAAATTTGATAGCCTCCCTCCTGTTCCAAGTGACGTTGACTTAATAAATTTTTTGGAAACTTTCAAAACTTTGCCAAAGCTCAGAAAGTTTGCACAAAGATATATACGCCTACTTGGAAATATCTATAGATGCAAACAAGCTTTTGAATGAGAAAACAAAGAATTCAAAGAGATTCTCGTTAGAACAGAGCTAAATAATTTGATCAGAAGCAAACAGGCTCATAAATCCCATTAAAAAGTTAATTTGTCTTTTTTCTAATGTCCTTCTTACATGTTCAAAATAATTTAATGGCGCATCGAATCCCTGGGAGCGAGTGGCCAAAGCTCTTAAAAACGGGCGTGAGAATAATAATTTGTTACAAACGCTCGCTTCGTCCACATTGCAATTCAAAGGAACCTAGTTAAACAGGATGTAGATACACCAGATAGAGTTAAAAGCAGAGATGACAGTAACAAATTAAACGTATCAAGATTTACCAGACTTTACTCGTCGAAAAGTCACGTGCAATGTGTATTCACCGTGAAACGAAGCGAAAGTCTCGACAATTCTTCCGTCTTCGCTCGACACGCGCAACACGTGTCAGTCGACTCACTTTTACGCATAAAATGACTTGCTCTTAGTCTGTGCGTGAAATGCTAGTCCGTCATCGATCGGTTCTAAATCACGTGTCGCCGGATATTCGTCAGAAGCGTCTCCAAAGCGAGAAGATCTCAACGTTGATGGATCAGTTAACGTAGCTTATCTCAGTTAGTTAGTTACGTAAATCGGCTGAAGTAACGCGCGCGGTTTTACTTCAAGGAGCAAGCGATCGCAGGCGGAGCTGCGTTCCTCTACGAGGCGGCGAGATAAGTCACGTAATTAACGGTATAAACGCTATAATCGCGAACCGGTTACGATCAGAAAAGCTGACCGCTGAAGCGAGCCGAGAAAGCAGCTGTTAAACGTGCGTTTTCACGCTCGCACCAGGGAAATTCAAGTACGAACTGTGTTACTTAGGATGAAGTTGCTCGAATCAGTTGAGCTTAAGATTCAATCTCGAAGTTTCCTCGGAATAATCAAACTTGCGTATTGTGTGTCGCGAGACGCCATTAGACTTTACACGTGAAATGTCGTGTGTTTTCGGATTAGCGAGAGATAATGTGAAGAACGGGAGAACTATTCGCTGGGATTATTCGAGTCTGTATTAATAAAATACGTAACGAAATAAATATATTCATGCGTCGTTGAATTGTGAAAATTGCATATTGAGCACAAAGCTCGAAATCCCCACGATTGACCACTATTGTTCTAACTTTCACATCTGCTAAAAAGATGCAAATATTTTGCACGTACAAAATCGACACATTCGCAAAGGGAAAAAAAATAAAAATAAAAATAACGTCTTCGTGGAAAATGACGATGAATTTCACTCTTAGCAACGAGTCGAACCCATCCATTTTCGGCTGTTTTCAGATCTCTTAAAAACTCGCGAATTGCTTCGCTCAACTCGCAATGCTCACCCTTAGCCAGGCTTACCTCGGCTCAAGCGATACCGAAAAGCATAAATGTTATACGTCCGGCGAGGTAGTGGCGTAAGAGCGAGAACGAGCCTCGCGTGACTTGGATTGGATCGCGACGAGTTAAGGGAGGCAGGGACCCATGAAAATCGAACGCGAGTAGGAAATTAGTGCTGTGGCAATGGTGGAAGCTGCTTACACCTTCTCGTCGAATGGCCGACTGTAAAGATAAACGCGCGGAATGACGGAAAATTTCCCGAAACCACGGAAATAAAAGTTGCGTCGATTCCGCGTCCTATATCATCGCGGTCGTTTCGATACGCGCTCGTTCGCGTGGTTTTCTTCTTCGTGCTCGTGAGAATGCCTTCGGCCTCCCTTCGAGGTTTATTCGAAGCATAAGCTCTCTCGCGGGGTCCCCTCGATGAGTTCTTCTCTCGCTGGCTGGAGAAAGGGTCGCTTTATCCTTCGGGCTGTCTTTATTATCGGGAGAGAGTCGATCGCTTTTCGCCTTCTTTACAACCGCGAATGCAAATGGTGGCCGTATCCGTTCGCTCCGCTTCCTGCCTCGCCTCTCCCGACGAAAAATCCTCCTCCTACTCTGCCAGGGATCTCGGCCTCTTAAATGCCACCGGCAGAAATAATAAAATACAGATTTGGTCGTGTGTCTTGGAGCGATGGTCGACGACCAACTTGGAGGGGTGGTTTCGGATCTCGTTGCGTGTTTTTGAATCTCTCAATTGTCGTGGAAATGAAACGTGAAAATTAAATTTCGAAATTTCGTGAAATTGTTAAATAGATGACATTGAGGAATAATGTCGGTTAAAGGTGGAAACGATCCTCGATCGTTTGAATCGTCAAATTTTCGTGTAAATTAAATTCTTCGACGAGTAACGTTGCGTTGATTTATCGATTGAAAGAACTCGTTTGAAACTTTCCAGACGATTTTTGTTCGTAATCATTGTAACTTCATCCATTCATCGCATCTGTGCCAAACCGTCAATTAGGGGTAGTTTTAAATTTCCAAATTAACTGGCTGACGTGAAATTTTTAACGATAATGTCGCATCTATCTGGTGATAGATCACTTTGGAAATTGTCTGTGAAATTTGGCAAAAACATGTAATCGCCAGTCAGTCAGTTACAAGCAGATATCCACCAGGGCGAGGTAAATCCCGTGGTGAACATAACCTGACATTACATCGGGGACCGTAGAGCAGATCAGTGAAAAGTGACGGTGTTAACTAAGATTAACGGGCGAGATTAAGCAGGGGAATTAATTCTGCTCGCTCATTTGATCCTCCGCTAAGCAGATTATCGCCGACCTCAGCCGACTAAGCGCGAATTAATTCGATTGAAACGTAACCAATGTTCGCCATGCCTGATTCACCCGGAGCCCCGATCCACCTCGGAATACACTCATATTCGATGGTGTTTGTCGCTGACCACGCGCCACCACCATCACTTTTCGACGAAACAGACAGAAGAGTAGTCTTTCTATCCGCCGTTATTTACGATTACAGCTTTCCCGAACGATATCGCGATCGTTTTTCTTTTTCTTTCACTCCTTTCTGCCTTGTCTTCTTCCTCCTTCTCCTCCTCCTCCTTTCTCACTCCTTCCCCTCCGCCCTAGCGTGTTCTTTTTCTTCGCCCGTTCGTGTTTGCCCGACGCATCTTTCGGGGAGAAAAACGCGTCGCCCGGCCTCCGGGCATTAGCAGTGATATTTTATTCATGAAGCACCTCTTCTGTACACTGGCTGGCCTAACCCGAAGCCGAGCGCGATGCGAAACCTACTAAATAAAACATCCATACGCGCCTCGCCCATAAATTTCTGCACGGCTGATAGATTTACAAGCCGCCCTCTGCCGAACTGATATTTAAATTAGTCCAACTAAGGGGCACGCGGCATCGCTTCGCCGCGGGTGGCTTACCTTTCAAACCCTCCCTCTCTCCCGCCCCCCGAAGTTTCTCGCTCCCTTTCTCGCGTCTTTGCTATTTTTTTCTTTTTTTCCTCCCTTTTTCCCCGTTTCTCGCCGGCGAAAAGAAGCCGACCAAGGACCAGTGAAGTGGAGGGAGAACAAGGAGGAAATATGTTCTCCGCGAGCATGGAAAACGTTCTCAGGAAGCACGTTTTCTTTCAGCGGGAAAACTCACTTCTTCGTAGCGTGCATCATCGGCCAGGTGGCCGGGTGAGACTCGAAAGGTCGATTTGATATAAATCCACGGGTCTCTTATCTCTATCTCACGTGTACGGACATTTGAAAATACATAGAAATGTCTATTGACATACATGTAACACTACAGTGAAATTACACGTGTACACGTATGTTGAGAACACGGTCCCTTAATTTCTGGCACCTCCGGCGACTATTAACCCCTTGACGTGTGCGAATTGAATGAAATTCGATATGACCAAAAAATGATATTTATTTCTCACATTAACATATTATTTTCAACTCTTATGTTTGTACTGCAGTACGTCATAAACGAAATTAATGAAAGATGATGGAAGAACAAATCAATAATTCAATAGTCCTTTAGAAAACGCATGACGTCCCCCAGACGTTATTGTATGTCGAGGGGTTAAGAAAAGACGTATAATACTAAAAATTACACGTATACGCAAGCCTTTAATTTCTTAAAATCTCTAGTTCGTTTCTTACTGTCGGTCACGAAAATGAAGTATAAATCGAAGTACACTGGCGATATCTCAGCGAAATGGATCGACACGGAGGGACGTGCTGGCACTCATTACGCTTTCCTTTTGCACTGGTTGGCCGATTCACGGGGATCCCGGCGTGAATCGGCCGCCTTTCATTATTCATCGGAATCGTTGGAGCCCGTTATCCCTGCGAGAAGCGTCGAGTTCTCGAGTACCTTCAGCAGCCCACTGGCCCACTTGCTCCCGGGGAACAGGGTTGAAAAGACAAGAAGAATTAAGTGCCGTGCACCCCCTTCTCTCTCTCTCTCTCTCTCTTTCTTCTCGTGGCACTCCTTCTGTGGCAGAGAGTCCGTCGCTTCACATACGAGTCTTGCCTCGCTCCGAGGGTGTAAATAATGAACGAAGGGATGATACGCGAGCTACCGCGCGAGGGGTCGCCTCACTAGGTCAATATCTCGCGACCTGGAACGCGCGCTCCGCTTCCGCGGTTATCGTTTCTCGAGTAGAGCGGCTTCGCGTTCGTTTCGATGGAAATTTTTGTTACACGAGTGGTCCGCACGGAAGGGTGGAACGGGGCATAAAGGTGTTTCGAGTGTTTCGAGCGAATGGTTTCGCAGTGGAGACGCAAATTGTTCCCTCGGGGTTTATAAAACACACGCGCTGATGAAAATCAAAGTCAATCGACTCGGTACGTGGGTGCTTTAAAATTGTTTAAATTAATTTCAATTTATTGCTGCAAGTTTGAATAATTTATTTCAATTTATTGGAATAGAGGGTACAGCTACAATTACGAATTTAATTCATTCAATGATTGTACAAATATGGTAAATTCGAGCAACTTGACAATTCATTCAACATATCGTTTGCTAGCAGTTGAATAAAAATACATGGAGTATCAGGAGTGCAAGATCTTCTGATAGAGGTTAATAGCGGAGTGATAAATTGCTCGTACATCTAAGACTCGATTATGATAATTCGTGATTCATACGGCTGCTTTTTATAGACGCTCGCACTACTGTATGCGTGAAATGTATGCCTGTAAGACGATTGCTTGCTAATAGCTACCGCTTTTGTAATCATGTAAAATTAACTTGTCGCCTTGCACCATTTTCCCACCTCGAATCTGAACAATCGAATACAGATCTTGATCTCAAAAAATTTCTCTGTGACCGAAACATTTAGATTTCATAACACTTGTGTCTACGTTCTGAGTCCTCCAAGTTCAATTACATTCAACTACAGAACATAGAATTGAAATTTCCGACTTAATACAATCGCGATAGTCGTGTATCTCACGATAGTTACGAAGAAAAGTATTTGAGAAAAGAAATATTTCCGTGCCACGGAAGATTTGCATTGTGCAAAATCAATTTATTACCCAACGTTGCCCGCAAACTCCATCATCGTGTTCCTCGATGGGAACACCCTATGAAACGCTCGAGCAAATATATATCCAGTATCGCCACGGAGGGAAGAGATACATCCTCTCGAGGAGGAACAAGAAAATGGACCCGAGGAGAAGGATGCTCGAAATTGGTAACGCGATATTTACTCGACTTTCTCGGTCGCATTTTGTTTAGCAAACAGTCTGCGAAAGATGGCGAGAGACGACGACGACGACGACGACGACGACGACGAAAAGAAAAAGTGGATAGAAAAAGACGAGGAGGGAGGGAGGGTCGGTGTTGGAAGATGGAGACTGGTGGAAGATCAAAGCGACAGACACGTTCAATCGAAAGCTGTCTGCCGAGACACCGCGGACGGGTAAACTGTCCGTGGAACTATTTCCAACAATAACCAGGCAGTTGTGCGAGTTGCGCGTAGTAGAAACTCTCGCCGCGGAAACGATCCGTTCTCCGACTCGGCGAATCCGCCGCAGGGGCAAGTTTCTCTGTCTATAATCAATGATCTTCCGGTATCGGGGCGCGCGGTTGCCGTTTTACGAGCGACTTGGACGAAGCCACCGCACCGCACCGCGGCTTTACGCGCGGAATATGTTAAAGCTAGGGTGTCCACGGAAACTCCGCTTCGTCGTTTCCTCTCGATGCAAATTCGGGCGTAGTCTAATGACGAGGATCCAGCTCCGATTTTTCCCGCTCTCCTGCCTTGTTCGTTTCGTTTTCTGCGGCCTCTCTTTTTTTCCGCTCAGCCGAGCACTGTGAATGCAAACGCGGATCGTATCGCTTTGTCGCGGAAATATTCCACCACGTGGAAACGTGATTCTTCTTCTTCTACTTTGCTTTCGAGAGTGCGAGACGCGGGAGGGGGGGGGAGGTGTAGATTTAATATTCATCTCAGAGTAGAGAACATAGTCGTCTAATATATAGGTACTTTTAGCTTGATTTTAACTTTGTCAAACGTTGCATCGCACGACCTTCATGCAAAATCAATTCAAGAGTACATGCTCTTAAGCAAATAACAAAGGATAAGAAATATCGAGCTTTTTTTCTTATCGAACCAAGACCACAAGCCTAAGGTACTCACGACGAAGCGTTCATTTCCTCCGCTCGTTGCCTGACATGCGACTTGTGACGTTCGCGTGGAAACAAATGGCGATTGGTGAAATGGCGAATGGTTGGTGGATTATCCACGACTCGTAAATTACGCCAATTTAGATAGAGTGTATCAGAAAGCTCGATTTTTCCTACGAAAACGGAAACGGGTCCGTCTATCGTGACGAAATGAAACGGGGTGGACCGGGGTGGAAAGAAAAAAAAAAAGGAACAAAAAGGGGAAATAGACGAATAGACGCGGGGGGGGGGGGGGGGGGGGGGG
>NIPQ01048040.1:0-10277 GCA_002806875.1 Lepidotrigona ventralis hoosana | reverse complement strand
TTCATAATTATACAATTCTATTATTCGTTAATTTAAATTTATATCCGTATTGGACGAAATTTATTTTATTATTCATTTGAATTAATTTATGTACGAATAATTTGATTTTATTTTTATTATCAATAGCTACAGCACTTTTAGGGCATGTATTGCCACGAGGTCAAATGTCTTTTCGAGGAGCAACAGTTATTACTAATTTATCATCAGCATTGCCTTATAAATCGATTATTCTCATTCCATTTTATTTTACCACTGTAAACAAAAGTTTACATTCTTCATTAAATTATAAACTTTCCCTCCGGGTTAAACGTGTTAAACGCGTTCTATTCGTCCCGGGCACTTGCGAACGGTCTCTTACATTCCCTGGAGGAACGATACTTTCAGCTAAAAAAATTGTTTCAGCTAAAAAAATTGTTTGCCTCACTTTCTTCGCTGTTCTTCCGAATAACACACCGAAGCGACACGACGACAAACGAACTGATAAAACGGCCGAGTTTTAGTCCCCTAGAGCTCGAATTCTAGTCTTGCCTGTGGTATCTGGCACACCTGAATAATAATTATCAGCTCGATGGCAAGATAATTGGGCAGTATTAATGGAAGCGATTAAAATAGCGGGAGAAACAGCGGTAACGAGAGCGGAGCGGTTGTGCTTTTAACGTAGATTGCCAGCTCACCTGAATAATAATTATCAGCTCGATGGCAAGATAATTGGGCAGTATTAATGGAAGCGATTAAAATAGCGGGAGAAACAGCGGTAACGAGAGCGGAGCGGTTGTGCTTTTAACGTAGATTGCCAGCCTAATTTCGTTAATGCGTCCGCGAGTTTGAATATTTCCCCCCCTGCCTGGTCGACCAGGATTAATTGTCCTCCGTGTCGTTTCAGATTTCCTGCTCCCGCGTGTTCGTTCGTCGCGGACGCGCTGCTTCCCCAGTCCAGGCCAGGTGAACTGGTCTCGTTATGCATGGTTACATGTTTTGACGATCAGTGCAATATTTACAGTGACTCGTCAACATAATAGGATAATGAAATTCGCCGTGCAAACCCCGTCGATGAAATTCATTTCGATAATTACATTCGCCTGGCCGCCCTGCTCCGCGTCCTTCGAAAATCGTCGTTACAATATTGCCGAGGTTTCACCTCGCGCCAGTGAAAATAAAACCGTGTTAAAAACGAACGATCGTTGATGAATAATAATAATAATTGTGCGCGCGAATCGTGAAAAATGTCAAGAAAAATGGCGGGAATTTTCGTATCGCTACATGTGAGATGAAAGTGTCAATTCGTAAGAATTGTAGGAACAAAGAAAATAATGGAGAGAAATGTGTAGGTAATTATTTATTATTATTTTTGACTTTGTTCATTTTAAATTCATTCGAAAGAATCTGATAGATAGTTGATATCTATCTTTAACAATAGGATAGCTAACTCGACGATAGCTCCCATTTCTTTTTTCCACGTTTCTGACATAAGGAGCCGAATATTAGGGACAGATTATCTCCCCATAATATGAGTGGAACATTTCATGCAAAAGTTTTACTATTCTTGTAATTAAACTTCACCCAAGATTTTGGAAGAATCATGACAATAAAAACTATGAAATTGCGATTTTAAAGATGTAATTTATAAAATGTACAATTAGTTTACCTCTCGAAAGATACGATGAAATAGTTTCAACAATGAGTAGAAACTTTTTTTTGTATTGTCAATGCTTTAATGGGATCGAAATTAACAGGTTCTTTTTGTCTCTAAAAAAATTCTGTTCGAACTTCCTTTTATATAAAAAAAAAAAATTTTGTGGAATTTTCACAAAAAGAAGTGTTATACTTTGAAACTTTTGAAGCGATATTAAAAAAAAAAAAAAATTCTTTCCTTTTATATAAAAAAAAAAAATTTTGTGGAATTTTCACAAAAAGAAGTGTTATACTTTGAAACTTTTGAAGCGATATTAAAAAAAAAAAAAAATTCCGTGTAATAAAATTTCCATGGAAACAGTTTTAGAACGTTTAATTAAAAATCCATTTCTATGTTCGAGTGCTGTTCATTGCTGTCAGTATTTGCTACAAATATCGAGAACTTTTTTAATATCGACGAAAAAATCATCCCTGCGACAGGATAATTTTTACTTTCATATTTTTTACAAATTCTATTCCGACTGAAACTTTCGTTTTTTTAGAACATTTACTTCTCTGTTCTCGTCGGGATATTTGCGACAATTGAGGACAATTTTTCGAAAGAAATTCCACAATCCACAGTGCTTCAAGTAGAACCTATTTTAAATGTTCCTTAACTTTTTCGATCCCTGATAAGAAGAACTATTATGCAATGATACTAGTCACAGTATACAGTGAATGGAGCACATTTGTAAGATTTTAAACCTCCTCGTATTAGACGCCTTTCCTCGTCAATAACATCGGTATCGATCCGATCAATCTGGATAGTTCGCGTTCGCGATAGGAAAATATGACGCACTCGAGCATCGAGTGCTTTCTGGTAATTTCGTCCAGACCGGCGTCATGGTGCGATGGCGTGCAGACAGGCAATGTGCCGCGGTTACGAAATCAAGATCCAAAATAACCGTTGTAAAGCTCCACTGCCCGTTGATTCCGGGACCGGACAATTCAATCCCAAGATTAAACAATCGATTACAAGTTGAAGCGAGGGGGAACTCGTTGGAAATTAATTTGGCCGCGATCCAAAATCGTCCGCCCGGTAAACATATTAGCTTGCACTCCCGTGACTAACGGCTCGCGAATGCGCTTCCCACCCTCCCCCTCCCCCTCGTCGAACAAAAGAACGCCACACCGGCAATTTTTATTATGAGTTCGCGCGGCGACGATCGACACCGGTTCATCAAATCGAAAGAGAGAGAAAGAGAGTGAGAGACGAGAACGCCCAATGAAATTTCTCGGATTAACGAACGAGAGGAATTACTCGAGATATTTCTGTTTATTACACTCGGCCGAGTGTGAGAGACTTATTGTTCTCAAGTTCGAAAAGCAAAGCGGGGGGGGGGAGAGTGATACCCGCTGAGGTCGCGCTCGTTGCGAACAGAGGAAACGAAGGAGGCACGAAAAAGAAAAGAGAGTTCTTCGTTTCATCTCTCTGAGCAAACTTTTCCTATCAATCTCGCTAATTCTCTCTCTTTCTCTTGTGAAGCCGCTCGGCGAGATTCTGCACGATCCGTGGTCACCACATTTCCCCACGCGCGCGATCCGGCTAATCCCTTCGTAAATACACATTACGACAAAGTGAATTTAAATGGAACGTCCGAGACAGTCGACGGAATAAGAAAGAGGAAGATACTCGGCCACGTACGTGGACCGCTGTACACACGTACTTACGTGTGCACAGTGGCAGGAACTAAAGGCAGAGAGATAGATAGATAGATAGATAGATAGATAGAGAGAGAGAGAGAGAGAGAGAGAGAGGTAGTTGCGATGCAGAGAAACCAGGGAAAAAGTAGGGAAAAGAGTATCGAGGAAACAAAGGTGGGTTGCATCGGTTGGATATCGACGTCGGTTCGATTCCAGCTTACAAAGGAAACAGAAAAATGTCCGAGCAACGGGAACGTTCCGATAAAAGCGGCACGCTCGAACGAACGCCCGCTCGGCCGAATGCATCTGGCTGCGTGTTATCGGCTCGGCTGCAGACCCTGCGGTTCGACGTTCGACCGAGCTACACGGCTTCGCTGGCGGTGTTAAGGGCGCGCGCCGACGATCCATCCGCCAAGATAATCGCGTTCTACCGCCTATCGCCGGTGACACCGGCTTGAAATCGCTGTCGTAAAGCGACTGACCGTCGCGTCCCGTCGACCGATCGACCACCAGCTGCTTCCTCTCGTCGTCTTAATTCCGTGTAATGCGATCGAACCGCGCGATTGCCCTCTCGATCGCCGCGCGCCGCACTCGACGAATCTTGATACGAATCTGCGTATCAGCATTGTGCGGTCGTGCTATTA
Organism: Lepidotrigona ventralis hoosana; assembly: GCA_002806875.1. Lineage (NCBI taxonomy): Eukaryota > Metazoa > Arthropoda > Insecta > Hymenoptera > Apidae > Lepidotrigona > Lepidotrigona ventralis. Next base: position 6,318 of record NIPQ01048040.1, on the reverse strand, counting down.
ATTGTATCCGCGGTAAAGCGGACGTCTGGTTATCCAGCCGGGATTACAATCGGCACGCCGTCTATGCGTGTAATTGTATTCCTCGGCGAATTGCCGGGCCTGTATCCTCGTCTCTCCTCGTTCTCACGATTCCGCGGCGTTCAACCGAGCCGTATTAACCCCTTCTCTTGTGATAATTGTCGCGTCACACGTGTCTTCGTGCTGTCAGTTGTAGTTTCGATGCGAAGGAAGAAGCAGCTCGCAGTCCTTCTTGTGCGGATTTCAACTCGAACTTGAAGTTTTCATTCTTCGAATTGCAAATAATTGCTGGGTTCATCGTGTTCAGGATTGTGCACTGCAAGTTATAGTTTTAATACGAAAGAAGGAGCAGATTGTAGTTTTATGGAGTTTCAACTCGAACTAGGAATTTTTATTCTTTAAATTGGAAAGAATTGATTCTTCAGGTTATCGTCGTTTTGGAAATGCGGCTGCTTGCAGCACTAAAATTCCAATTTTCTTCACTGAAAAAGCAAACTGCAACGTTCACGTAGTTTCGGAGCTTCGGTACTATGCAGCTTCGAAAATGGTCATGGATACCCTAACCTAAACCTAAGCTAAAATTACCTAAAATAATATCTTAACCTAAAGATATCAAAATATCAAATTAAATAGATGATATTCGATGTAGTATCATAATAACTGCAATATTTAAAATTCGATGTATTACGTAATGTCTACAGAACCATTGTTCCACGTCGGTGATACTGTATTTCCAATTTTATTTATTATATTTCATATTATAAATTTCATACGTACTACATTTATACATGTCACACATTTTCCATTTTATTTATTATATTTTGCTGTATAAATTTTCAATTACAATTATACTTGTTATGCATTCGTTGTTATCGTACTTTTTCCTACAAGTTACCCGCCCCTTCGTTTATAATTATTACACTTTTGTATCGAAATCGGTCTATTACACTTTTGTATCGAAATAGATCTTCCCTACATATACTTAAATACACCTACTTATCGAACTGACATTGATAGTCTTGATACGATAGTCGATGCTACCGTTAATTAATTTCCCGTAGAAATTCGAAGCTTCTCCGTTTCGCGGATCAGCCAGCCGAAGTTTCAGAGACCAGCCACCTTCCGCCATTTTCCCAACTTTGCGAGCCAACTTCGCCAAGCATCGAACACTCCCGAAGAATCCTCGTTAGCGTGATAAGAAAATATCTGTAATTTCTCCGAAATGTGTGCGAGGATCGATCGGCGAATTTCCGAAGATGAACCGGAAGAGAGGCAGGAGGATGGAGAATTTGAAAGGTGACGTTGCAGGTTTCCTCGAACGAGTGTGAAGAGCGTGTGTGGCGGTTGAGAGGTGGGTGGAAAATGGCGCAATTTGCGACGTGACGCGGAGAAACTCGAANAAAAAAAACAAACCCAAACAAAAAAAAAAAAAAAAAAAAAAGAAGGAACCGGTCCTTTCTCGTTTCTCCGCGCTTATATTAAAAGTAAAACGCGTGCCGATCTTTTCGAATCGGGCCATTCTTTCCTCTCGCCGAAATAAAAAAAATGGAACGCGCGTCCACGTTTTCATGCGACGAGGCCGGGAAAGGAGACGACGAGATGCAACGGAGAGGCGTATTCTCAAGCTGACGCAAATGACTCGCTCCGGAAACGTTAAATGCGCCTTAAATTGCTGCCGCGTCGGTCGCCGGAACGGTATTTGTCTTCGCGGAACGTTCTTGCCATTATGCGAACCGTGACGGTGGCTTCTTAACCGTTTCTCGGTCGTGGAACTTTTTTCCCCCTTTTTTCTCAAAAATCCGGTGTTTTCTTTCCTTCTTTTCCTCTCCCTTTTTTCAGGAAAAAATTTCGCGACTAAATTGGGAAGGATCCATGGCCCATGGAAATTAACCGTCGCCTAAAGCTAAATTACCGATAACTCCGACGCTGTGCGCGGCGACTCGGCAACGCTCGGAACAAACGCTTCGCTCTTCTCTCTCGGCCAAAGAAATTCCTTTCGCCCGGCCAACAGAGACCGCCGGTCGTTGAAAATTTCATAATCTCTCACGAGAAGCGGGACTCGTCGCCCCGGCGCGGTGGCTGAATCGGAGGAAGTTACCCGGAGTAAATTACGAAATTCGTTCGGTGTAACAGCCGAGCGAATTTAATCTCGCCGCGGGGACAAAAAGATGCGCGCCAGCGACAGAAGAAAGATTTCGACGGCTGTCTCTGTCCGTTACTGATACATCCGAGTGATAAAGAGCCGAGTTACTCCTGGTCCAGGCATTATCAGTCGCGAGAATTGCAAAACAGTCGAGATAGTATCCTAATTATACAAATAGGAATTCATTGAGTTTCATTTGTGCACGATGATTCCCTTTCACGAAGGTGTTTGTGCTGCCATTTCTAGCGATAACGTTACTGCAGTCATGTAATTTTCATGTAACAAAGTTTAGTTACTGTAACCTCGGGTGATTTCATCATTGAATATTACAGGAATATTATACAGTAACGTCATAGTTGTTCGCTGACGTTATTTTAGACTCGTGTGTAATTTACAGCGACAATAATTAATGACGTCATACTGTAACGTCATACGATTTTTGGTGGTTAGGAACGAATGACGTTGTTCGGAATATAATTTTCTGGTAATCATCGTATGATTTCCATCTGTTTCCATCGATTCTCTTGATAATCCATCCAGTTCCTGATAAAAATTAGCAAGTGGCTGATTCCTCCTTCGACCTCTTCCTCGAACGATTTCGCTGAATCCCGATATCGTTCCGAAATTCAATTTCACCGTGTTACGATCGAGTTACTATTGGGTCTCGGAACTATGCGAGACGAGTAGTCCCCCATTGTTCGAAACAAATGCTTGCAACGTGATTAATTTCCGCCAGCGTCGCGTCGCATTTTCCGCCGATTATTATCGCAACAAGAGGAGGAATGGTATTAAACGGTATCCAGTCTCCGACGCGGTGGCGTTAATTCGTCGCAATTCGGCGGCGAAACTTATTTATTTATTTGTTTGCGAAGCATAATCCTGGCAGTTTGCTAATGAGTCCGCGAATGTTTAATGTAGTTAACACGTATAGCCGGCGAAATAATCGGCTCTTTTCGCGTTAAGTCGAACCGCGCGATTACCCCGCGATTAAATATAATAAGAGATTTCTTTTCGAAATCTCACGTTGGCTCGACTTGCATCACCTTTCGCGGATTTCCCGTGATACAGCCGGATTATTCAAGCGTCTGATTCTTTTCCTCCCTCCTCTCGCGACCGGTGCTCCATCTTTTCGGGCGCTGTACGCAAATATTTATAGGTATCAAAAAAAATCCCCGCGAACACGGGGATAAATAACAAGAATTATCCCTGATACATCCCCATAAATATATATTCTCGCGTACAAAAGCAGATTAGCGTTGCCTGATTTACACGCGAACGCTGCACACGCCGCGACCGTATTTTACGTTTCAACGTTTCCTAGCGTTGCACTTTTTTCCCTCTCGACGAGAGAGAATCTGATAAAAGCGCAGCTTTCCACGAACGAGCACGGAACGTTATATTTAATAATTTCGAACGCTTTGTCCCTCTAATAAATTTCGCCTGATATCGTGTGTCACGATACCGGTTTCACGGGAGGATCCGTGAAAAATAAAAGCTCGGCCGTTTCGGTACGCGCGACACGTATTTGGCAAACTTGGCAAAGCGTCGACAAGCGGATCATCACTCGGTTTATCGCGACCAACACGATTCTAAGAAGAATGCATTTTGAATCGATCACTGAGAAAAACGATGGTGTCCGATCGCGTATATAGGGAAAAAGAAAGTTCTTTATCCAAAAGCTCCAAGATCTTAGGACATTTTTTACTAATAAAAATATTATTAAATACTAATATCAAATGTTCAATATTAAATATAAAGTATTAATATAAAGTATTAATATTCGGTATTAATATTACGAATAGTACAATTTTGTACTATTAAGTATTTAATATTAAATATTATCAAGTAATAATATTCGATATTAATTTAACATTACGAATAGTATTGTATCTCAATTTTATTCTCTTATTGAGTGTTCAGTATTAAATATTATCAAGTACTAATATTCGGTATTAATTTAATATTACAAATGGTACAATTTTGTACTACTATTAAATATTTAATATTAAATATTATCAAGTACCAATATTCGATATTAATTTAACATTACGATTAATATTGTATTCCAATTTTATTCACTTATTGAGTGTTCAGTATTAAATATTATCAAGTACTAATATTCGGTATTAATTTAATATTACAAATAGTACAATTTTGTACTACTATTAAATACTTAATATTAAATATTATTAAGTAATTATATTCGATATTAATTCAATATTGCGAATAGTACAATTTTATACATATATTGAATACTACTAATATTACTCAATTATTAATATTCGATAATAATTTAATATTTATTGTCCTGAGTAGTAGAATTTTTAAATTGTATTTTTATGCGATTGTTAATACAATGACAAATATTACAGATTACAGATTCTTTCTTGTATATAAAGTCTGCTTATATATGTTATACAATATGTTTATATATGTTACAGAATAAATATGTATATTAATATTTCAAATACAGTTATTTATTTTAAGATTTTTGGATGGAGATCTATGTTTAAATACTCACTCAGTATGAAGAAAGAATGACACTGCAGATGAATAAAAATTTATCCTACAAAGTAACACTAACAGTAGTGCTTGTGACACATTGGGATTTTAGAAAGAAATTTTACACTTAGAAAATATAAAGTTTCTTTATATTTCAGGAAGTGTCAAGTGTTCCTTACAGATAAACATGAACTCGAGTTCATAAAACTAACACATTCCTTGTATCAATTTCAATTTAATTACTACAAAAAAATAAAAGCTAAAAGACAGTGACGAAATATATCCTTTCACTGCAACAGTCCAAAAAAAAAAGGAAAAAAATATATATATATATCAGTCCCTTAAGCACTCGCCATATTTAAAATACTTATGGATGATAATACAAGCGACTGATCGATTGGGGCAAATTACGATATGACAAACTATCATATCGTACGTACAGCATTCACAATGCAGATGGTTTAACCGTTCTCGATGATTCCTTTTCGAAAGAGCTCGGGACGCATCCGAGAGGAACGACGACGAGTAAACGAATCGTTAAAGCGAGAGCGGCGTGTAACTCGTCAAAGGAATTAGTCGAAAGCAATTAGCGTTTTAGGAGGGAACCGGCGTGCCGCTGATCCTTTCAACGAACGGGTAGGGGCAGGGAGAGACGCCAGGCGATGCCAGAATTCCCGAGGGAGAGTTAGTTGCCGCGAGTTCTGCGGCGAGGATCCGTCTTGGCGAGCACGGATGTGCACGGCTGACGTCTTAACAAGCGCGCCGCCGGCAGCCAGCTACTCAGCGAAATTAGAATCCGAGCGATCGCGCTCGAACTCTGCAGCCGTCGGCTCAAGCGCTTGTCCGCGACCGGGATTCGTTAGCTCGAAACGAAACTCGCACTTGCAAACGGCACACGCCTCAATGCGGCTCGTTTCTCTTCTCCTTGCCTGCAAGGAGGCACGCGAGCGCGCGCAAAGAGGCCGCGACGCCGAAGAAAACCAACACGCACACGGACGTGTTCTTCGGCAGGTACGAATTCATCATTCTCGCGCGTTTCACCTTCACGGGCCACCTCCTCCTCCTCTTCCTCCTCCTCTTCCGGCTTACGCGGTATGGAAATCGTCGACGATACGCGTAACAAGGGAAAACCCGGCTGACGAGTGTCGGCGCAGTCGAATTTCGCTGCTCGTTACGTAATATTATATTATATTCCGTAATGCTTCGTCTACGCTAACTATCAAGCAGTTCGCCCACCACGGCAGGAATATCGTATGAACTCGCTAGAGCTCGCTGGAGAATTAATTGTTCGTCGACCGTTTGCCAGTCGTTTGCGTTTGTTGCTCAGGATTTTGTTCGTACAGGCGCGCGAAAAATTCGAGGCTTGAGGAAAGGTATCCGATATCGAAAGATAGTATCGTTTCTAGTCGTCTATTTAATTGAAATACTCAGTTGTCAATTATTCGTCAATGCTGAATGTTATTTTATAAATCTCGCGGTTAACACGTTGCTGAATTTCTTATAATAAAATAAATATTATGTTGAAACGTTATCTGCTAACTATATCAATAAGTTGATAAGATTTTCACTTATTTTCTTTACAATATTTTATTTTTATTATATAGTGAAATTGAAGATTGCATTTCTTCTGCGTACAAGCCTGTGGAGAAAACCAT
>NIPQ01048024.1:0-10309 GCA_002806875.1 Lepidotrigona ventralis hoosana | reverse complement strand
AAAAATGATGAAAAACGCGTGCTAACAGCGACTTTATAGTTCTGAACGGGTGGATGTCTGTGTTAATGTTTGTGTTTCGAATAATGTCAACAGTTAGTATTATCATTTGATTATTTATGCTCACACTCATGCTACAACTATGATCAATCAAATGTTAGTGAAACCTAATGCGAAAATTACGTAAAATCATAAAGTCGCTGTTAGCACGCACTTAATCAAATGTTAGTGAAACCTAATGCGAAAATTACGTAAAATCATAAAGTCGCTGTTAGCACGCACTGTGCGTTCGCAGTGTTGAGAAACTTTTTTAGCATTTTTTAAAAGAACTGTTAGATTACGACCTAAGTTAGGTTCCTTGGAATTTAAGGTTCTTACGTGTATTTCCAAATCCAAAGATTCTTTGCGTGTATTATTATCGTTTATGATAGCCACGGGACAAACTTCTTTTTCCACCTTGCACGTTTCGTCAAACGATCCTAATCATTGCACCTGGAAATGCTTTAGCTGGCGTTATTTCCAAAGAAATAGCAGACGAGTGCGAGGATATCGAGGCACTCGTTGGTGGAAAATCCAATGGCGAACGAGCGATGCGAGTCAAACAACGAGGGGAGATCCTTCGAGATGACGAGTGGAATCTCACATCGGGCGTCCAGAGAGTATAACGGTATTGATTGACACGTTCGAATCGCTGGGAAAGTAGCACGATTCCATTTCCTCTCTCTTTCTCTCTTTCTCTCTACCAGCAGCCTCTCTCCACGATTCTATCGTCCCGAGTTTTTCCTCTCCTCGAGCTAGTCAGCCAGGTCCCTCCTCAATCATCTTCTGCCCCGTCTTCGTTTTACATGCGACGTCGCTGACAGAAGCACGAACTGTTCTATTTTCTTTCAAGTTATCTCGTTACCGTCTGACACGACGGTAATTGTACTCGTGCACGGTTGCACGTGTCTGCGGGGCCCCGTTCCTCTGATCCTGCGAGCCGCGCGATTGACATTTCTATATCAGCTTCAGGTGGCATGTGTGTGAGCGAAGGAGAAAAGAGAGAGAGAGAGAGAGAATCTCTTTTTTAAAAATTCGAAAAAGAGTGATATCTATTGGTGAAATCTAAAGTCAAGAAAATATCAGTTCAAACGTAAATTCATTCTTGGATTTAAATTCCAAAGAAATAACTGGTATATACGTACATGTGATAAAGAGAAAAAAGTGTTGAGAAAATACGAAGAGTTTGTTCAAGTAGTAGGCACGTGTTTTGAACTCTGTTAGCCTGAAGTGGTTACTTCAGAGCTCCTCGACTTTTCGACATTTTTCTGTAAACTCTTCTACTTCAAGCTCTCTCTCTCTCTCTCTCTCTCTCTCTCTGGTTTAGTACGTATTAATTCCTCTTAAGAAAACTCGCTCTCGCGTCAAGACACTCCGGGAGGGCTCTACTTGATCCCTTGCAAGCGAACACGTTCTGTTCCTTCGACCATCGTGCTCGCCACTTCGTTTAAAAGCTCTCGTTCGTGTGAGAATTGGTAGCAAAAGATGAGAATGTAATTTCGAAGGATTAAAAAAAGAAGGGGATAAACAAATAATAATCAGAATACTTTGCCAATCAGATATATAGTGTTGAAATCTCGCAATATTCGTCGAACGAATTATCGATCGAGTCGTCGACGTTATTTAAACGCTGAATTTGCCGTCGAGGCGTCGTTAAGCTTGAGAAACGAATTGAGACGAGACTGGACTCCATGACCGAAGAAAGCACAATACTAGATATCACGATACCAGAGAAGCCAACGAAAGATCGGAGTTCGAAACGTTTTGCAGTTCGATAGTTAGCAATTGTGATCCTTCGAAACTAATTTAAAGCTATTGCTCAGCTCCCATTATTTCCCCTAAAGTCTGAGATATTCTTGGAGGATTGGTGAGTGGAGGTGGGAGTGCAAGAGTACCAATGAAGCTCCTCTCGGAACGGTTCTCTCGATTTTACTTAAGTGCACACTGTGCAATGCAACCTTTCGGAAATTAGAATCCCTGTAATCTCTGTTTGAAATCCTGCGCTCTTGCAAAGGGCGCCGCAACTCGAACGCTGTCGCTGAGGGAAAAGAAATTGTAAGCTCTGCGACCGTTTTCTCGCTAATTGNTTCCCCTGGTTTTTTTTTTTTTTTTTTTTTTTTTTTGATCGTGAGAATTAATTGATCTACATAGAAGGAGCTTGTGTGCCAGTCCGTGATTCTTTTTTTTCAATTATTCTTGTTCTTGGCTTTTCACGCTTATTCGAATAACAAATGAGAAAAGAAAACTTGAATTCAATTTCGATTTCAATTGATGTTCACTTCCGACAATAAGTAAAGTTAACACACACAAATATTTCCTGGATGAAAAGTAACATCGTCGATACATCCGCGTGTGAGTTGAACATTAATCGATCGAAATTTTTAGTTTGGCTGACTGATTACTAAAATTAATCTCCAATCGTCGATTAAAGGGAGTCAATCGATCAGTCATGAAAGAAAAAAATCAACGATTGATTTAATCGATTAACAATGTTAATTGTCAATTATCAAGTGTTAGTTATTACGGCAAATTTGATTATAATTTCATTTAAATTCAAAGAAACTCGAAATCGAGATAAAACATATCTCTGATTTCTACTGTCGGGGAACTGTAAACTTAGTTAACTTATTTTGTACTCTTTCAAAATTTCCTACTTAAATAAGCGTAAACAAATTAATTAAATAAATTATTTTTCCCTATAGATAAATTCCTTTGTTTCATTGTATTAGACATTAACACTAGAACTACCGACAATTAAGTCAAAATGACTGGTCTTTAAAAAAAAAAAAAAAAACGTAATAATAGAATATTTTTATATTTATTGATTTATTAGTTTCTTACAAAAGAAATCCCATGTTACAGTTAATATCAAATTTGTCGTGTTTATTCGGCAAATGTTGAATAAATCTGCATCTGGCTTTAGATGGAAAGAGTTGTTTGTCAGTTGTAATATTTGCATCCAGTTTGTAGCAACTCTGACCATTTTGAATAAACTTATACAGCTGATATCATGAAACAAATTTATTACTTTGTAAACGTTGACTTCATCACTTTTTTCATCAAAGCGAATAAATCTCAATATTTCGGTGAAATCATTTCATGGTATTGAAAAAGAAGTTTGGTCCCCATTTTCTGTTCCATAAATATGAAAATTTCAAATTTTTTTATTTCGTTGCTCCCCGTGCATACAAAATTCCAATTTTTTTTACCCAAAACTCGAGAAACTTCTAATTCCGTGCAAGATATTATACGTTTAATTGGTAAAGAAAATGCGCAAATTATCACCATCATATTAAATGATAGCAGTATAAATTCTAAAAACATGTGACAAGTTATACGAAACTAATTAATTCGAGTTCGGTAAATAGATTGTAGAACTCTTTTACACTTTGATAGTTGAAGTGTAAAACAGTCATTTCGAGTGGTATTGGTACAAGGTATTTGGATTTCTAATAAATAAAAATAAGATAAAATTCGTTATATCATTTCTTTAGTCATTACATCAATGCAATGAAAAGAAATGTAACATGAAATAGAAATTTTAAAATGAAATTGTAAAAAAAAATTGTTTTGACTGATGTCATTGCAAGGTGTTTCAACCCTTAATCGCGAACAGGAAGACACTAATTTCACCAAAAAAAGAAAAGATTTCAGCAATTAATCGACGAGGTATCCAACAATCACCGATTAAACCAAGAATTTAATCCTTAATCGCGATTAACGATTAAAAGATATAGACTAAGTTTAATCGTTATTTACGACCAACGATTAAGATTAACAGTGCGACGAAAGATTATTGGAAAAGTTTTATCCCTATACACGAGTTCTATACGATACAAAGCGAAACGTCCACGTGACGTTCAAATTAAACGAAGCAGAACACCAGCTAGATCGTAAAAATCGTGTCGCACACCGGAAGGAGTAACTACGACAATCGGTGAATAATAATTACGGAGCAATCAAAGCTCTAATATAACCGCGTTTCTTTTTTTCTCTCTCTCTCTATCTATCTAACTAAATCAATGTACGAGCGTGCTTGCAGCCGAGGCTCCAATTTACGGAGATTGGAAATCCAGCTGTGGGAGAAACGAAAATCGTGTATCCAAGGAGGCGAGAGGGTGGCAGAGCGGAGCGTAGAGGAGAAAAACGCAATTCGAGGCGAAAGGTTCGCGTTCGCGCATCGTCCTGATGAGATAGAATCTAAATTGCGTTCCGGCATAGTGAGGGGGTGGAAGGGAGGGAGGGAGGGAGGGAACGATCCACACCCGGTTGGAACGGTCGCAACGGTGTCATATTTATCTAGCTAGCGCCGCGACGCTGCTGCCCCATACCCGTGGGCTTAGGCAAATTCCTAGTATATATCGGTTTAGGTAGTTGCGGGACGGCGACGAGACGAGACGAGACGAGCCAGCGGGGGTAATTGAAACGTAGCCACCCCGTATATAACTTCATTTTCCTCGACGCTGCTGGCTGCGGACGCGCGTCTTTCATCGCCGGCTATCGATCTCGACAAACAGATTACGACTTGGCTGTTGCAACCCCCGCTGTGTAATTCTTTTGATTATTTCCAGGATTTGTACAACGTTCAGTACAATGTGTATGAGCCGTTTCAATCGAGTTTCCGCGCGAGCTTTTTAATCGGGTCGGTGAAATACGAGGAACAAAAGCACGGAGTAGAGGAAACGTGAGATTATTACTTTGCAATCCGCTTATATGTTAATCAGTCAGTAGAAAGCAAAACAGAGAAATTATTTTTTCAAGTTAGTCGTTCTTAACACTAGAACTACCACGCCAGTCATTTTGACTGGTCTGACAACTTTATTTTAAAATTCCTACTTCATGTTATATTTTTTCTTCGCAATGATGTAATGACTTTTGCAGGAATAGCTAAAGGATTAATATAATGAACTTTAATTTTGTTTTATTCATTTAAAATAAAAGTAATTTTGTATCATGGCTACTTATACCAGTACCAATCATTTTCACTGGTTTTGGTAGAGATAGCTACGTCTCAACTGTCGGTAGTTCTAGTGTTAAACTTCGACTTTTAAATTTGTTAAAGGTTTCGAGTTATAAGTATAATTGTAATATTTGTTATTCTAAATTATAAATATAATCATTTGCAGATTAAATTACTGTTATACGTTGTACGGTGTCAGTAGTATAACCAAATGTATATACGTGTAGCTCGTAGTACAAGTAAACGATTGAACCAAGTCACTCCGTTTTATTACTATCTATCTAAAAATTGGATTTCCATTTTTATTTCAAAAGAAAAGGAACGTTGTTTCATCATTTGTGTACGATAGGGATTTCGCCTGAATATATATATATATTTATATACCAATCGCTACGCGGTTATTGGCTGCGATTATCGGAGCAATGCTCGCGTGAAGAAACAGCTCGGTAGTCGAATCCGGAGCAAAGTTTCTCGCGACGACGGTGTCGACTGGGACGTTCGTCAGAACTGACGAACACAGGAATGCACGGTATGCCGAAGCCAATTCCAGTTGTTCCGGAGAATGCCGCAAACCTTCGTGCCATCGCTAAGTTATGACATCTATAATACCGGCTGGTATTTCATTGTAGCCGTTTACGAAACGGCCATTCCATCCCTTACCACTTTTGCAATTACCACCGCGCGAGGAAGCCTCATTTGCTTTTCGAGTTTTCAGGTTTCCTTTCGTGTCGCGGCCTTTGATTATTTCTTTCGACAACGAGGGTTTTGTAACAACATCTTGTAGAAGCAAACCTCGATCATTAGGAATCAGTGAGTCCGGTTCAGTTACAATATGTGATTTTGTACAACTGAACAATTTTTCACTAGTTCAAAGGGTTATTTCAGGTCACACGAATCACCCTGCATATGTATTAAATATATAACGCGCTTAAGCTCTTGAATTTTTAATTTAAAAAAAAAAATACTTTTACTAATAAATAAATAATTTAAATATTATTTTTAGTTACATCATTGGTGAGCCACAATCAATTAGGATATAATTTGCACAAAAAAAAGACACTTGATTTTCACTAAGATCAAATATTAAATATTTAAAAAATGAAAAAAGATATATATATATATATATATACACGTTTGTTCAATTTTAAAATGTTATAATTTTATAGTCTAAAAAGTACACATATATATTATACACAATAAAACTAATATTTATTTTGGGGGTGGTATGTTTTGGAGCAAGTAGTTTTGTTTTGCCGAATTTTGTTTTTTACCTTTTTTTCAAAGCAAGACACAAGAATATATATATTTCGATTTTTAGTGTTAGAAAATGATTCTAGATATCACTGTTAAGAAATTGAAATTAATTTCGCTTTTATTTTAGGCGATCAAGTAGTTAAAAGGGTTTCTTTTTCGACAGAATTTTGCAACCAAGAAAGTCTTTATTTCCTGGAATTAATTCTTAAATTTATTTCATATATCGATTTTAGCAATATTACTCGTCCTCGATTCTTACTTTCCACCAATGTACTTTCACGATACAAATGAAACTATCTTTCGTAAAACATTGAACTGCTACAATAGAAAATTTTGCTCTTCGCGAGTTATATGAGAATTTGTTTTTTTTTCAAAGAAAGACACAAGAATATATATATATTTCGATTTTTATTGTTAGAAAATGATTCTAGATATCACTGTTAAGAAATCGAAATTAATTTCGCTTTTATTTAGGCGATCAAGTGATTAAAAGGATTTCTTTTTTCAATAGAATTTTGCAACCAAGAAATTCTTTATTTCCTGGAATTAATTCTTAAATTTATTTCATATAAATATCGATTACTTATATAATACTTATATAATACTTATGGATTTTAGCAATATTACTCGTCTCTCGGTCGATTCTTACTTTCCACCAATGAAACTATCTTTCGTAAAACATTGAACTGCTACAATAGAAAATTTTGCTCCGCGAGTTATATGAAAATTTACGTGCGTCCTCGCATGTTCATTATCTCGAGTCTATTTGGAGTATCGGCAAATTTTCCAGGTCATTGCACCGACTATCTAATTCGGTGCAAAGCGTTCCACAATTATCTGTGCCATCGCTTACAGTTACATTCAGTGGTAGACGTTTACGACGTTTGCGACGTCGACAATTGTCCGTAACACGAAATATCGATCACAGTGTGGCGCAAACGCGCGATCCTGGACGAGCAAAGGAAGTTGTGTGAAAGTAACTCCATGCGCGAAATGCAAATGGAAGCCATACGCAGCGTGAATGTTTGCCATCCGCGAGAACAATTCGTGCTTGTTCTTTGACCATCAGACGTGTCGGCCATTTAACCCACGATCTACGCGAACGACGAACAATACAAAGGATATCACGTGCGAACGAGAGATATTAATCATGAAGAGGCACATATTGTTCGTACACGCGTGAATATATTTCAATCAGATGGCAATTGAAATTTGCCGAACGCTTTGTGCCGGGGAAACATAGCCTTCGGCGTGCAATTAAAAAAGTATTGCGTAACAGGTTCTCGTTTTTCAGTTGTAATTACTGAGCGCGACGCGCGGCATCGCGTATGAAAATCGCGATCATTGAAAGGGAAAACGTTTCCCGATTTAATCTCGGCGTGCAATTAAAAAAGTATTGCGTAACAGGTTCTCGTTTTTCAGTTGTAATTACTGAGCGCGACGCGCGGCATCGCGTATGAAAATCGCGATCATTGAAAGGGAAAACGTTTCCCGATTTAATCGCGACACGATTATCTTGCTTAGGCATCTCGATATGATATTTCGTTTAATATCGAAACGTCGCTCGCTAATTGTATAACAACGAGAAGAAATATAGTATAACGCGGCAGGCTGTAATTTCCCCTGCCTATCGACACGATTATCTTGCTTAGGCATCTCGATATGATATTTCGTTTAATATCGAAACGTCGCTCGCTAATTGTATAACAACGAGAAGAAATATAGTATAACGCGGCAGGCTGTAATTTCCCCTGCCTACCCTTCATTGTTTCCAATTAATTGGCCAATTAAGGAAACTTTCGCGACGAGTTTTCGCTAGAGTGAGTTGCTAATGGTCCGCGTTTTCTTTCCCCGGCACGGGGATAATCACCACGTTCATTATTAGGCAGCGCAGGGTAAAGCAGACCGATGAAAAATAGATGAATCCTATTGTTGCTTTGGCGTGTTCTGCTCGCGAAACTAAAGAGAATAGAGGGAAATTATACCGTCGTTATACTGCCTTGTGAGTCGCTTGTTCTAACGTCTCCCTTATCTGATAACGTTGCTATTACACGAACTCTTCAAACTAACGCTGCAACAAGAATTTTACGTTCAAGTTGTCCAAGATTTATTTAAATTGTATTCATTTGAAATAATTTTTCTAATATAGAAACAATTATTCTATTTTATTCAAAATAGAATAAAACAATTATTCATTTTTGAAATAATTATTCTAATATAGAAACACCTGGAAATAAGTATTTGATCTTGAAATAAATTTAAAGATTAATGCTTAAATTCATGATATTTTGATCCCAGGTCGTGGCTACGACTTTGATACGTAGCGTTCGATTCAGGAGTTCTTCTTCCAACTTTTTCGGGAATTTTTCGTTGGCGCGTTTCACAAAAAGTATATTGAAATAATCAAAACACTGAATTGCGCTACGTTAAACGAGTATTATTTATTCGTATTCTGTATTGAATTGTTTGGTGCGCGTGCTAAGAATTTAAGAATAATTTTAAGCTTTATCTCGTAATATATCTAATAATCTAGGAAAATGTGGTACAATTCGAAATATGGGCCAACAATCCTTTTTCTACACAATATACAATTTGCGTCTTTCTTCTGATTTAATTTCGTACCTTTGTCATTTTTCAAGATTCTTATCAAGTGAAATTTTACAGATGAAATATAAACAATTGCTGTAAAACAATTGCTGAATTAGAATTTACTTACGTTTGATCCAAGTGAAATTTGCTACGATTATTGTCAACGACATTTGCACGAAATAAATGTAACGAAGAATCACTGAATATTATACTTCGACCTCCGGATGGAGAAATATGATGAATATTCGCCATTGAAGGGAGAACTTTTGGAAGAAACGTCGAAATAAATAAAATGGAGGAAAAGAAATCCAAAGACGGTAAGCTCTGCTCTGTTTGTTTCGAAGCATCCAGCTCAAACATTTGCGCGGCGCAGCTTTCCATATTAATTAATCCGAAATACCGCGGCTACCGCGCGAAACTTCGGTGTTTATTTCGCTCGCCGAAGTATAAACGTCTCTCCACTGTAGAATCGAGTAGGGGAAATATCCACTGCATTCACTTTGCCTGTTTACCTTTATCGAAGTATTGTAACTCTGTGCCTTCGTTCTGCCATTATTAACGCAAACAATTGCCTTTTCCAATTACGCGCCAGCCATCGTCGACGAATCAACGCGTGAAATTCTCGTTTACGTTCAGCATTTACATCAAGACGCTCGATAGCTTGACAAGGTTCTTTATCGCGAAATTACATTACGTAACGCAGATTGCGTTCTCTAGTCTCAATGCGAGGCAGTCACGAAATATGTATTGGATCATTTTGTAAAAGGAATGTTCTCACAATCCGAAAATTTTGCTCATACAAGGGGAATGTACCGAAATGTGGATCTGTGTGTTTTTCTTTTTTTTTTTTTGTCGGCAATGATCCGTGTCGAAGAGATGAAAACTACTCTGAAAGAGCATCTTGGAAATTATTGGAGATACCGTTTTTGTGTAAAAAATTGAGGAAATTAGTGTTTTTTTTAACGACGAATTTAATGGTGTATACCAGTTTGCAAAGAACCTTGTGTTTGAACAATATATTTAAAAAACTGTATTTTTCATAAGTTTTCCAAGTAAATGTTAATAAATTTTCTTGAATATTTTTTTATGAAAATTTTATATTCAAACGCAGATTTCCGATAAACTAGAATCTTGATTTTTGATGTATGAAAAAATTCATTATTTTCAAATCATTCAAGCTTAAATTTCAGATTGAAACTCCACGTTATTTTTTTATGAAAATTTTATATTCAAACGCAGATTTCCGATAAACTAGAATCTTGATTTTTGATGTATGAAAAAATTCATTATTTTCAAATCATTCAAGCTTAAATTTCAGATTGAAACTCCACGTGATATTAATAACAACGAGATAGTCGACTACAATGTAGCATTTAATGAAAAAAATAGATATTAATATATC
The DNA here is from genome assembly GCA_002806875.1 of Lepidotrigona ventralis hoosana. NCBI lineage: Eukaryota > Metazoa > Arthropoda > Insecta > Hymenoptera > Apidae > Lepidotrigona > Lepidotrigona ventralis. The sequence goes on along the minus strand of NIPQ01048024.1, from coordinate 68 downwards.
AAAAGAATACTTCACAAAATTTTTTTTTTCAATAATATCAGATGTATGCCTTGAAACCATTTAAATTC
>NIPQ01048001.1:0-10192 GCA_002806875.1 Lepidotrigona ventralis hoosana | reverse complement strand
TTTTTTTTTTTTTTTTTTTCTAAGACTGTTTTGGCGTTTCAGCGCGTTAAAGTTGAACAACATTTGAGTCTGATTGCTACGAGTCTGAATGCATTCGTATCTCTTCAACAAGAGCCGCACTGATTTACAACCAGCTAGATCCACGATCGTATTTTATTTTTCTCTACGTGAAATTTTCAGTTAGAAGAACGAAAACAACGATTGTTAAAAAGATTCGTTCTTGAAATTCGTCCTCTCCGAAAATTACAAATAAAGAAGAACGCAATTTCAAGACTGATAGGACTTTAAACTTCAATTAGAAAGTTTCAACTTCAATAAAAATTATGTAGAAATTATTATAATTTCAAAGTATATATAAAGCGATTTCTTAATGTATCATTAATATGTATATATAGACATATCTTTTTGATAATTTTAAAGATCGAAAGATTGTAAGAAAGTATATTTTTCTGTATTGAAACTTTCCGATTCTAAATTATCGCTCATCAGCAATGGGATCATTTTCAGTGCTATTAGCAACAAAAACTCCAATTCTTCTCGAAGTCTGGTCCATGGAACTTTGAATTAATTCACGAGTTAACTGAATGTTGATTATACGTACGAATTATACGATTTTGAAACAGCGAGTTCGCGAATTCGATGTTGGAAAGTCAGTCGTCACCGCGTTCTAAATTACACCTACGGTGAGTTTGCCTCGTAAAGAATGCTTGCAGCGATTAGTGTCACGTTCCAACAGCGTATTAAAGGTATTTCACAGTGATTTTTACAATCGATCTCTGACAGATCTCGGTTTTTAATAAAGCTTCGAGGGTTTATCATGTCGTAGTATCTGCAGATTGCGCAGATTCGCGCGTGCGAGGTAGTGATAATCAACGTGTCAACGTTATAAAGTGGGATTCTTCGACGACCATCGCGCGCGCTACATTTGCCCGAACATTTAGAAAAAAAAAGTTCGCAGACATCTGTGAACTTTCGACACGCGAGGATTCCGCAATTACGCTTGCGAAGAAAAATACGAAAACGCGAAGAAAAATACATACGCTTGTGTGATATTCGACGAGTTCACCGTGGCACAAATTCTTTAAATTAATTTACGTGCGTTGGAAAATCTTTTACTTTTACTTTCAACTTCGGTTGCGAAATTTAAGAGAAAATTAATTAAATTCGAACATCACGAAGAATGTCGCGAATTTTGTTTTTAATTACTTTAATTTTTTCCAACTTACAAATATTGGGGAATCTAGATGGCAGACATTGAAAGGAGAATATATTTAAGTGTCTAATATTAAAGAGTAGAATTTGATAGATACAATTTTTTTTTAAATAACTTTCGCAATCTTCTCAAGATATAATCGCTATTTTAAATCTTTATACAAATCCCTTGTGTTGAAAAATTATTCAATATTGAGCAAACTGTAGAAGCACTGGGTATTTTAATAACAAAAATAAATTAAAGAAAAAAATCTACAGCAACGAGAAGTAAATGAATTACCAAATAGTAATTGGAGATCTGCAAGTGGACTATGCCTCAGTAGAAATAAAATATCGAAACTTGGATAAATTATTATTATTTGAAAATATTATACATGCTAACTATGAAAAATAAATTTTACAAGGTCAACAGCAACGAAATAAATGAATTATCAAATAATAATTGAAGGCCTGAAATTAAATTATACCTTAATAAAAAAATATAGAAACTTAGATAAAAAAAACTGTTACTATCTGAAAATTCTTCACAATATTTTGTACACTTTTGTAATATTAATAAAAATTACAGTTTAATCGTTCTTCTCGAGAAGAGAAATACAGCGAAATATCTTGACTGACTGGACGGAATCTGGAAGCGAATGACAGATGCGAATGTTTCGTTGAAAATCAAACAGCTGTTGGAGAGAATTGGCAAGAAATTGTTATCGAGCCGTTACCGAGCGATAACTCTGTGGCTGGCTTTCGAGGAATCCTGCAATTAATAGTTTCGGACGGTGCTTGCCTAATGATAGCCACGGATGGTGACGTTGATTACAGAGTTCGACGAAGTAACAGAGTAACTAACTTGCTGCGAGGTTGATTAGAGGGGCACGTCGGTGTACCGGCGCGATAATAACGCGACTACTAATGACTATCGTTCCCCTTGTCTCGCGATTTCTGGCTGCAGCTTCTGACCAGACGCCGAATCGAACAAAGATCGGCGAGAAAATCAATTTGCAATAGGATTTTCTTCGCTTGTTCTTCGAGATAGCTCCAACGTTTGTTAAATCGTACTCGCACTTGATCGCGAAAGATTGAAAAATACAAGAACGTTTGTAGCGGTGTAGTTGGAGAAAGCGATTGAATTTTGCTCGATTTGAATTGTTCGAAAATTTAAAACGGGATAGAATAAAGCAGACGTTTAAATGAAAATGAAGGGAAAATGACCCGAGTAAATTCAAGTTTCTGAAACTTTAACTGGGAGAAAGTTTAGAAACGATCGACGATTTTTTTAAAAGCGCAGGTTATGGAAAGATAAGTCAAATGTTACCAGAACGTGCTGAATTATTGTCGCTGTTATTGCACGAACCGTTTTGCAAAATAATGAATTTCGCTTGCGACGACTTCTAGATTTACTATCAATAAAGAAATACTCGTATGTAGAATTCTCGACTCGTTAGATAATGATATAATATTAATTCAAGAGAATTTCCTGCTCCTCTTCACTGATTACATTCACTGTAGAATTCATTCGTCTGATAAATTTCACGAAACAAGAAATATTTTACTACATAAACTCACGATGTAGATAACCAGATTTGCGGATGTTTGTGAAATCGAATATAATTAAAGTAATGAAACCTACGCGGAGATTTATCTCATTCGTTACTCTAATTTTATGTGCCACAAATAGCTGTAATTTTTTGTGTTACGTACAAGTTCAAGTAAACATCTCGTGGATACATAAAAATTCTTAATCTTTGGCACGAAAAATATTCGAACGAGAGAATATCAAATGGACAATAGTTATGAAACAGCAATTTTCTACGTCAGATATAATCAGCAACCCTCGATCGTTGTAAATGCGTTGTAAATCAACAGTGAGCATCAATTCAGAGATAAATCATCACAACGAAACGGGGGAAACTACGTAAATGTTGTCGTTGAAGTGTTCGCCATGGTGTTCATCTGAGCTCGATCCAGCTAATAGCGAGAGGACGAACCATCGAGATGCGAGGGGAATCGATACACACTCCCTGGAAAAAAAAGACCATCGAGGTCTCTCGTTGAAACGCGATGTCGAAAGAAATACAGTCGGCATGAATGTATGTACGTTCAACGGGGTGATAAATCAACGTCAAAATCGGTCATAGATCGTTTCTGTCCCAGCGATTATTGGCCAAAGTATATCGGTGATATTTCATTGCAACTCGACAACCACTTATCACCCCCGTGGTTCATTTCTTTATTACTTCTTTCGAGGAAATGCAATTATTCTTCGATTTTCGAAGAATTTTTGAAATTTAATGAGAATTTACTGGACACGAAATATTTTTGGACGTGATTATGCTTTTCTTTTTTTTTCAGATATTAGATATTAATATCATTGAGTTATTAGAGACTAGATTAAATGAGAGTGGAACGTAATTGAATGTTGGTACCAGTCCTTTTTCCAGTGAAAAATACAAAATAAGATAAATTTCAGCAATGTAATACAAATTATTACTTCTAATGATCTATGATCGACGTTTGAGGGTTACAGGTTGTTGATTTGCGACTAAATCTGACGAAATATTTTTGGAAGTAATTATTTTCTTAGATAATGATTTTAAATATGGAAGATTGTCGACGTCGATGTACTAACGAATTTAATCGAGACGAAGTATTTTTTGATCGCACTATTTCAGGTACTGACATTAAAGATCCAAATTGCTGACGTTAGTGAGTGATGAAAGAGATGAAATTTTAAATTTATAGAGAAGGAATTTAAATAAGAGCTCTCCGATCGATGATAATAATAGTAGATTTTAGATTTTAATTTCGGTTTTTCTACAGTGAGACAATGTTTAGATATGAAAATCATTAGTATTGGAACATCTGTCTGGAAATGAAATTCGACATTTTAATAAATCTCTTCCAAAAAAAGTGAGCTACATCACAAATACATTGCGTTATATCCTACCAAAAAAGCAATTCGAAAAATCATACTCAATAATTCATACGCAAAATTTAAAAAATAAATAAATAAATAAAATCCATCTTTCTTTCGTTGATTCAAAATTACTAAAAAAGAAAATTCGTCCCAATTTTGTCTAAATTAATAACACGGACGAGATGTTTACCAGATAAATTATTATATATCCATATATTCTATTATGTATTTAATTTAAACAGATGGATTTTATATATTATAATATTTCCCATTATATATTTATATAATATATTTTTACATTATATATTTATACATATGTAAATAATATAAATTTAAATATAATTTATTCATATATTAATGTTTACTTTTTTTATAATATTTTATTAACATATATATATATATATATTTTTTTTTATATCGAATATAAAATTCATATAATTTCATTCAATATGAATTCATCGATTCACCGGTGTTCAACTAATTTCAACCGGTTTAAATCGTGCTGTCGGGTGTTACCGGGCAATTGTTGCGACTTGTTCGTCCCGCGGCTGAATGTTTTCGCTCAGCGGCGAATGTTGCGTCCGCGTCAGCGCGCCGAATATGGCACGGCCAGGATTAATGACAAACCGTTGCTAATTACGTCGAACGCGGTGAATGTGCGTGCACGCGTCGACTTTCGCGATGTAACTGCATCGGGATGTGACGATGGCCATTACAAACAAGCCTGGCCGGGCGCGTATTGGCGCGTATTAAACGCGCATCGCGTGTTCACGCGTTTTTCTGACGCGTGATTATTCGCCCACGGTGGGACAAGAGCTATTAATCATCGTTGTTCGTCGTTCGAAATTGAATCTCATCGGCCGTTTTTTCTTTTTTTTTCCTTTTCAGCCGGTAATGATTCGTTTTTAATTGTTCTCGCGCAAAATTGATTGGAATTTATTATTTATTTGGTTAATGGTTGAATTTATCGATACGGGGATGATTGGTGAAATATTGGTTTGGATTGGATTGAATGGTGTAAATAAATTAACAATTTTTCAAGATTCTATTAGATAAAGAAGTATTTCGTACAAGGAGAAATAAAGCAGTTTTTTGTTCAATAGGATATATTTGGAGCATCATCAAGGATTTAGGAAGTTTTAAATTGAGAATTTATAATTGATTAATATTCAAAGCTACCAAAAATTTATCAAATACTTTCCTTCTTGTTGATAACTTGTAGTTTACCTTATTGAATTGGGTTGTTTATAATGTTGCATATTGCTCTCTCTCTCTAAACATGTAATATTTCCGTCTAACTTTGACTTCAATATCGATTCTTTCGGTCGATATTTCCTTCAAATCACTGGCTCCTTTATAGTACATGCAAAGTAATACATACATATATATCTGCTTCCACAAGATATCGGCATCTATAAAGTAATACTCTACTAATACATACAACGTAATACTCTACTAATTGTAAGAAGATTGCAATGCAGCTGTTTCAGAATTTCATTAAATTCAATTTAATGAAAGATGAACTTCCTTCTTCTCTAACACGAAGAACTCGTTATCTAGCAAAACTGATAGAGGGAAGATAAAATTTTCACAGATGAAACACCGATGAGTTTCCGAGATAAGTAACGTTTCACGAGGCGTTCAACTTATCGGTGGAGATCGGTCGAAAATTCGGCGATTAAATAAATTACAGAGTTCGCGGCGTACGTGGGAGAGACAGTCGGTTGCATAATCTGTCATTGTGTCAGGCGCAGGGCATTTCCACGGTCGTCGAGTTGCACGCGTAGGTGTGCAACGCGCGGTCGACGACAGGCCTGCTCGCAGCGGATAATGAGTGTCCGCGCGAGAACAAGCGAAACCGGCAACGCCATAACCTAATTTCGCCGCGGCTCGTCCCCTCGGATATCGGTTGAGTACATCGAGCCAAGGGATCGTAGCTCGATTCATCTCGTCCGTGACCCTTTCATTGCTGTTGGAACATGTCTTCAAACACAGACGGATGATAAGCAAAATGGATGCCAATGGGGGTTGTATCACACGATTCTATCGTTGTTAGGTATCGTCCCAGTGTTTTCGGAGCATTAGACGGTTTGATCAATTTCGCAAATTTTGTTGTTGCTGCAAGTTTTTACGTACGACGATAAATAGAACGAATATAATATACAAAAATATCCAAAGTATGTATCCATAAGAAATTTCGAGGTATAGAACTATAGAAAATAACAGGTAAAAGCAAAATCAAGAATTTACCAATAAAAAATGTTCAATGTTCAAGCTGCTGTAACTTCGTGAAAAAGATCGCACAACATTCTTCTCAATTAAACTTATCTTAAAGTATTCGATTAAACTCATTTTAAAGTACGAAACCTCTGTTTTCACGGTCTTTCGTTCTTCTTTGAACGCTCACGCTCAACTAGATTGAGAAATAAACATATAGTTTTACCGATCAGAATCGATCAGAATCTCGAAGAATCTTGAAGAATCTCTTCCACCGTCGATTTAAAGATTCAAGTCTACCCTTTGCAACGACTGCTTAAAACTTGATACCTTTTCGCATCATACTTGCAAAAGAGATGAATTACTACGAACGCCCAGCTTGTTGTCAGAGCGTACGACACACCACGCGAATAGATTTCTTTCCTGCGAAAGTAACGGAAGAAGCCAAGCAAAGAGGGCATCTCTGAGAGCAGAGAACAAGAGAAATGCAATAGAATGTTCAACAACCCTGCCTTTGATCCCTCGCCACCACGCGTAACTGGGTTAACGAGACAAGTCATTCACGATTCGGCCAGCAAATTGGATGGCACTGCTTTTGATGTCGTGGCAACTCCATTGTGGTCATTTGCCAGCCCGACAACGGACCAGATCCATGCGTCATAAAGTTATCAAACAAACGTGGGAGTCTATGTATTCGCCAACAGAGTTCTCTCTCCCTCTCTCTCTCTTTCTCGGCTCTCTACATTCAGATATCGCGAGCTCGCCGAGCTATTAGAGTCAGAACCGAGGAAATCAGCCGACGTTTGCAACGTTAAAAAATTCCAAAGAATAGTTAAACTGTGAAGGAATTTAATTTAGCAATTACGTACTTTCACGATTTAATTAGGAATATTCTATTTACAAGTAAAAACTAATCTAAATATTATATTAGATGAAAGTAAAATCTTTTCACAACTCAGTCTCCCCTTATCCGGAGATCTGGGAACGAATCTACATTTTGAAATCGTAGGATCCATCCACTTTCTTTCGTCTTCGTTCTTCTTAGCTGAAGGATATTAGAAATTCCTGCGGAAACGTTTCAGAGAAGGAAGCGCGGAACTCGATGGAACGGCCGCGTAATGTACGGTAACCACCGTGTTGGTGTACCATAGAAAACGATGCGTTTTCACAGTTCGTTAATCCAGGCTATTCCCAGCAAGGCGAATAAAACTTCGCCGCGGCGGTGAATCGAGAAGAAAAAGCGACGGTCGCTGGTTGCACAGATAGTTGCGCCTCAGTTCTTTTCGTGTAATTAAAGAATACGCGATTAAATACAAACATAGATACGTAATTATAAATTTAACAGTCGTAGGTTGTTGCCCTGCGTAAAATTCTATCAAAATTGTCATAAAGCATCAAACGTTCGTCAAACTATCAAAAATTCCGTAAATGATCCAAAACATATTAACTTCACTTCGAATTTTACGAACTTACGTCTTTGAAACTCTGCGTCTGGTAATAGAATTAGCCATAATTAGTGCTTTAAATTTCGAACTTTGTCGAAGGATTGTCGCTTTACAACAATGTCGCCTTTAAAATAGATTTGTTGTCACGCTTGCATTGCTGTTTTCCACTTGCATTTATTTCAATGGTAAATTAATGTACAGCAGTAAAATTCAATTTTTTTTCATTTGTTTATTATTATTATATAATTTACTTTTCACGATTTTTTAAAGTGTGATAACTTTTTGAAAAATTCAAATTCACAATTCACAATCCATTTCTGAATGGAAAACTAGCGTGTGCATTATATTCGGACACGAATACTAAATAGACTAAAGTCATAATACGTACATGATTATTTGTTATCTGTGTTAATAAACTTACAAAAACTTCACAAAGTCTATATTATCTGAGGTTCACAGTAAATTCGTATTGTTGCATCTGGCGTGAGTTCTATGGCAAATTTGTATTGTCATCCGAAGCGTGACACACGGGCTCAAAGGGTTGAACTTAAAGAATTGGCTCTCGACGACACAAAGCGAGTTTTCGCGAGCGGATTTCGCTCGACGTTACACGGAGAATTCGGTTTAGAACTCTCGACGTTAATGCCGGCCTTCGTATGCGATTCTTTCCCCCCTTCTGGTAAATAACTGCGATTCCATGCGCGACTCGCAACCACCGCCCGGACTTCCGTCGTTGGCCCGGTTCCAGCTTCCGGGTCAGCAACTTCGGCATCTGGGATATCCACCATCTGCCATCCTGATACTTTTAACCCTCTTGCTACGCTCGTGNGATTTTATGAAGCGTTTTCGTTTTTATACCCTCTGCCTAGTTTTTATGGTAATGCGAGGATCAAACGACTCGAAGCTTGGCTTAGCTCAAGGTTGGCGTGAGGATCATGGCAATTTAGGGTTATCTGTCCGTGTTGTGACAAGTCCATCTATCGTGCCCAGATTTTGGTAAATGTAAACGTTTCAGTGTATTTAATATGTTGATACGTTCGAGTGTATGTAATATGAAAAAATTATGTGTATATGTATGTATTGTGCTGATACATAATTGTAAGAATTATCTTTGTTGCAATGATTAATAAAAAAAGGAAAGAAATTTACCATTGCGATAATTGTAGGAATTAATTAGAGGGAAATAAATTTATCAAATTTACTAAATTTTCATGCTCGAAAGAATTTTCTACTCGATGAGTCTTAGGAATAATTTCTTAAAGCAATTTTGATTTCTGATATTTCTAATATTTCGATCTTTGATGATTATTTGAATATAGAAGAAGAACAATTGTCAGAAAATAAATATATATTTAAAAAAATATGATAATAAATCTATGGATTTGTCTTTAAAATAATTACGATATATTTGAAATATATCTATAATATTTGTATAATATAATATATTTTAACCTTTTGTATTGTCAGGCTACAGGTGACAATACAAATTTGCTGTAAAAGTTTGGAAATTGTTCAAAAAATTGTAAAAAATGAATTATGTAATAATGATAGATTGAATTTTTCCATTTTATGAATTTACTGATTTATGAATTCACCCAATTTACCTTAAAACAAATACAACATTGAAAAGTCGCGTTTCAAATGATTGATAATGGTTTTACTTCGCGTATTACAAGTATGACTTTCCGCATCGCTTTCAACACAGACAACANACTGATTTATGAATTCACCCAATTTACCTTAAAACAAATACAACATTGAAAAGTCGCGTTTCAAATGATTGATAATGGTTTTACTTCGCGTATTACAAGTATGACTTTCCGCATCGCTTTCAACACAGACAACATTTCGCAAAAATCCACAGCCTATTTGTTACACTTTCTTCCAATTCCAGGAACGAAAGATGCAATTTTCCTACAAAACCGGCGCGTTTTTCACGGCCAGGGGCGAACAGAAGAAAGGAAAAGAGATAATGGCACCGCGGCGATAGAACGGTTGATTTATGCATGGTTACGAGGCTACCGGCATGACGCAGCGTCGTCATGAAGAAATTCTTCTTCCTCCGCGTAGTCTGAAATTTTCTCCGAAAAAGAAAAAAAAAAAACATAGTCACCCTTTCTCTTTTTTCTGCCGCGAGATAAAGTATGCCGGCAGACACGACGAAAATATCCATTCTCGTCAGGTGGTATTCCGGTATCAATGAATGGATTCCCATTTCACGACGCGAGATCCCAAGACTGGTTCATTGCACGTGGAAAATGGCCTATGAGATTTCTGATGGAGCTTCGTCCCGAATACGCTTACCGATCTAGATTTCGCGGTCTCCTTCGAAGAGTCGACGGATAGGTTGTTGGAATCCAATCGAAAAGTATCGAAAAGACAAACTTTAGTTGGGCGGTAATTATTT
>NIPQ01047991.1:0-10428 GCA_002806875.1 Lepidotrigona ventralis hoosana | reverse complement strand
TATCTTAAACTTGAGTAATCTAACATAAATTGCTATAGTCATCTACGATTGAACAATATCGTTTGAAAGTCGAATGAAGAGAAGTAATAACACAATAGTAAAACATTACATTGATATTAAATTAATAAAGTAATAAATATTAAAATAACAATAGATGTCAGGATGCGTGCACGAATTTTTATTTATTAGTACAAGTAAAAAAAAAAAATTATAATTCTTCGTTTGATCATCGTTAAATCGCTGAGTATTTTATCGTAGTAATAAATATTAAAATAACAATAGATGTCAGGATGCGTGCACGAATTTTTATTTATTAGTACAAGTAAAAAAAAAAAATTATAATTCTTCGTTTGATCATCGTTAAATCGCTGAGTATTTTATCGAAATTTCACGAGTCAAAAGCTCGTCAAATCAAAACAGAGAATCTCAGTCTCGTCAAGCTGAACGAAACGAAACGCGTCAATAAATTTTTCGTCCGGACACGTTCATAATTCACGTTTCCACGGGGGTTCTCCATCTCCCGGGACATTTTATTGAAATCACGATCGGTAATAAGATGGATGCTGCGATCGTTACCTCGGAAAGTTGATGGATAAGTGGCGAACCGTTCTCCACGCGGCGTTATTCAATCGCTACACACTTATTAGTCCGTCAGCTATCTCGTTCGCGTTTCAATTTACTCGAAGTTTACTGGCATTCGAGTGTAATCTTTCCATTAAAGTTTTCAGGCCGGACGATAAAAGCGGCCTGAGCAACGGTCCACGACGTGAGACGCGATGGATTAATCGGCGCGAATAAATTTACATTATCGAGACGAGGAGGATCGGCGAGCGTTCTTTCGCGTCCACTTGCGAGCGTAGAAGACGCATTTCCAATTGCCCGTAGATTAAACGTGAGATCTTCGGCAAAAAGGGTGCCACTTATCGCTAGATTGCTAGATAAGATTTCTCGAATAGAGAAATTAGAAGCACATTACGTCACGTGAAATAACACTCAGACTGTAAATAATAGGAAAAAGATAAAGAGAAATTGTTACTGTACTTATCGTTCAGTTTTCATGATTTTGCAAAGATCAAAAAAGTGTTTAAACAATTACAATTCATTATGTCAGTAAAGTTCAATATACCATTTACTACTTACTATATCACTACTACTATACTACTATTATATCTACTATATATTATATGCTCAAAATGGAATTATTCATATTATTTTTTTTACTAAACACACGTTTGCAGTAAATATTTTCTATGTTCCAGCTACATTCTCAAATCAGTTTCAAATTTTTATCAATAAACATCGATAGCAGAGTATTGATGAAACTTCAAGATGTTCTACTTTCGTCATTCATTCTATACAATTTAAATTATGTGAAGGAATTTCGAATCTACAAATATAAGTAAAAGTTTGTCGTACGATATCAACGAAGGATGAACGAATTTATTAACGCCAGGAAGAAATCATTAATTTTTAAAATGAATATTAATTTCTCGAAGTAAATAACTGAAGGATCTCTTTGATCTTCATACGCGCTGCCTTTGTTCACAACTATTTCCTTTTATCAACATTTGTCTGGAAGCCAACGTTTATTAAAATATTATACGAATAATCAAGCCCGTTCCGTTCCTACATTTCTTTACTTATTGTTTAGTACAATGGAACGAATCACAATAGCCATCTTTTAATTATTCTCGCCAGTATATTTCGAAATTAGACGAGAAAGACCGACGAGAATTTCGTTTATTAATATCCTTCGGAAGAATCGCGCCACTAAAATCATCAATGTTTCGAGCAATGATACTCTTAGCTATCAAACAACTAGTGAATGTATATTGAATGAGTGTTGTTCATCCACAAGCCGGCCTGTTTATTAGCATTGGCAGATTTTCTGAAATCAGAATATACTGATCTCGTTCTTATTGGCTTCGGACGCTCTCGCTCAATTAAATCTTTCTCCCCCTTTCACCTTTCATCAGCCCTACGGAAATCCTTTTTCCCGAGTAAGCTGGCTTAAACCGAGCCGATGAATTTCCTTTTCGCGGAAATAAAGCGAAGGATGCTTCCAATAAACATCATACTTCCTTCTCGCTGTGTACTCAACCGGGCAATACAACGCAAAACAAATGGTCCTCCGCCAATATAATTCTTGGAAATAATCGGGATAATATATTTACCATTCGGCTGGAAAAAACATTGCGATCCACGAGTTTCTTTGTTTTGTGAGAAATAAAATTATTACACGATTTGATAGAGGTCAAGTGGCAAAGAGAGAAAGAGCCATATCACGGATTGAAATTGGCCATTTCAAAATGGCGTGTTGCGATATTTCGTTAGCGAATTTCATTCCTCGATATGATGGATGTTTTCCTATAATAACAATAATCTTTCTATTATACATATAATCTTATGTTGCTCCAATCTTATGTAACTCTCTTTGTAATAAATTATAAATTGAGACTCCTATTTAAAAGGAACCTTGGAAGATAAAAAATCTTCGAGCTACTAGGTTTTTAAACTACCAAATATGCGCGAATATGATGGGTTTTATATTTTCAATCGTTGAAAACATATCGATCGATCGTATTTATTTCAATTATCACCATTTAAATTATAATAAATTATATGTAGAATATTTTGATGCTGATTCAAATTGTCTTTGAAAAAGAATTTAATTCCATTTAAGTTCCATTGTTAATTATTCTTCGACATTGCCCTTTTATGGAATTTTAGGACAACACTTAAAAAGCAAATTGACGTTTTCTCCTCTCTCTCTTTTTTTCTTTCCCTCGCAGGTTACAAGAAAAAAAAAAGAAACGGGTGGTCTAGCAACTTTCTAGTGAAACGCGACTTCCTTTTCTCTTGAAACGTTCGTTGAACACGGCAACGTTAACCGCCAAACAAATCCGTCGTAATTCAAGGAAAATGCACGGTCGTCCGCCGCAACGAGTTATAAAAAGTTTCAATGAAACTGCTCTTTCTCTCTCTCTCTCTCTCTCTCTCTCTCCGTTCTTCCACGGCTGTTTGTGCCGTGTTTGCCAGAGTCTTCAATGGCATTCATGCATCGTGTATCAACCGTCGTGCATCGTTTACCGCGCACGTGCACGCATTCAATGTAAGTACCGATGCTGCAAGCATCCTTCATGATCCGCGTACTTCTTTCACGGTGCCCGGCCGATTTTCAAGCGGCGACGAGCGTCGTTTTACTACCGCATACTCGGCTATGAGATTCCTCCGCATGGCTCCGCGACCGACGAGGAATTTCGCGACCGTGTTTGAAAGACGACTCGATGATATTTACTATCTTTCGTATCTTACCGCGGTGTTTTCTCTCGGTGAATCGTCGCGAATGGGTTTGACGAATTATAGTTGAAACTTGTGTTTATTTCAACGGCTGGTAAAATGGTAACGTAATTCGTGCCTTTCGCAGGCGCGTTTTAATCTTTGACCAAATGATATTCGGTGGATATTCCGGGGGAAAAAATATTAGTTTTATATAATAACATTCGTGAACGCGTGAACGAATTTTTAATATCGCAACCGTGGTCTGGTGAATTTTCCTCTCTTCGTGGTACATCGATACATCGATAACGTAGTAAACTATCAGGGTGATTTTATAAATTGAATTCGTTATTCAATCTTTTTTCCACATTGCGAAAATCTATGAGTTGGGGGGGAAAAAAGGACTGCGACGAGTTAGAATTTAATATCTACGTGACAGGAATTCTGTCGAATTTTGACATGGCAATTTGCGTGCATTTTTCTTTTTATTGATAGATTGGTACCGGTGGTAACATAGTAAAATAGCAGATTGGATGTATAAATTGAATTGTCATGGAATTTTAGTTGAATAGTATAAAGTCCAGGCATGTCTGACCATAGGCAGGTCACATTCCACTGTCGATTTGTGTCAGTCACGTCGAACGTTTCTGATTGCTATTACAGATATTAAATTGGTTGGTTTGTTTACCAGGAATTCCAATACATCGTGATGATAACGTTCGTTGCACCAACTTCCTCCATGATCTCTAATACAATATTAGTATATAAAACAGATCGTACATACACGTTTCAAATTAGAATTTCCTTTTGATAACAGAAATAATTCTTCAATGTCACGTTAATCTTTTTTCGTCCAGATACATCTCATCAAATGAACCACGTCATAATACAATAAATAAATCTTACACGTACATTTAAAATAATAATTTCCTTATCCAATGATAAGATAATACTTCATCTTTTCAGATTTTAAAACCCATCTACTTGTCTTAGAAACCAACTTTCCTATGCAGTATTCGAACAAAATAAACCTTGTTCACATAATAATCTTTCAATGGCAAATCGTTCAATTGCATATCCAGCTTCCTCTTGGATTTTAAACAATGCTTTCAAGAAATACGAGAATCATCACGATCTCTAATAGAACATTAGAATAAAATAAATCTAATATCTTTCACATGATGAAGATAATCTAGCTTATCCTCGAATCTTAACCAATTCCCAAAGAGTCTTCTCTATTCCTGTGACAATCGAAACAGCCCGTCCGCGAGAAAGAAAAGTGCAAATTTCAGCCTCGACGTCACTCGATGCCGGTGATCTGTCGTTGCTTCAAACAGAGTCGCGCAACCATCTCGAATGGGGCAGGTTTTCCTCACCTCGGAGACACATGCAAATCACGTAGGCGTTTGAACTTCCAAACGTATTCATAGAACGGTTCTCTCGCAGCCTCGTCTTTCACCCCCTCTGGCCGTTGTTTCTGTCCTCGTGTATCGTTCGATGGCTGGCAGCCGCTGGTGGAAACGGCACCAGAAGCTTGGCTACGCTCTCGAGTCGCGGGCGACGTAAAATAACGCGAGCCTCGGGGGACGTGGCGCTACGCTTCTGATGTGTTCGCTCGCGTTCGTCTCGATTCTCGTGTGTACATGCCTGCGTCAAGCACCGCGTGCACACGAGCGAGAGCACGAGCATGGAGAGGAGAGAAAGAAAGAGAGAGTGAGAGCAAGTACACTCGTAGCGGACTGAGAGAGGAGAGAGGATGGAGAGGACGAGAGAAGAGAAGTAGATGGTGCGAGCACGCGACAATCGCGAGCCTCGTGGTCCTCCCTCTCCCACTGCCACTCCCCCGTGTTTTAAAATGTCGAGCGCTTTTGTATATACCGGGGAAAATTTGCTCCTACGTTCGGGCAAATTGCGCAAAAGGGAGCACCTTTTTTCCGTCTCATATCTCCGTTCTCTGTCCTCGCCTATCCCTGGTCTCTGTTCGCCCCTTTCTCGTCTCGTTCACCCTTTTCTTTTTCACTTTTCCTCCTGCCTCCTGTGTGCATCTCTTTCTCACTGTCGACTGGTCGTTCTCTCTTTCTCTCTCTTGATTCAACTCTCGTTGGTTTCTCACAAAGTTCCACGCTTTCGTGTTACTTCCTCTTTTTCTCTCTCTCTCTGTCTTGTGCGCGAGCGTGCTCCTTGAAAGAGGGGATACGGGTGAGCACCTTCCGACAATTTATTTTCTGTACCGAATTAGAGCGCTCTCAAAGTGCCTTTCTCTGGTCACGAGCCAGCGGAAATGCAGTCGCCACGCGGACCGCGATTCTTCGCTAATTTACGGTGCATTATGTCCGCGATGTAATTTGTTCGAATTATCTATTACATGTGTTGCAAACGTCTGTGTGTGTGTGTGTGTGTGTGTGTGTGTGCACGTGTTATGTAGCACGGTTAAAGTGGCCACTGGTTTCATGAAATTTCGTCTACACGTTGAACGTAATTGCCAGGATAAAAAGGAAGAAGAAGAAGGAGAAGAAGAAGCAAAAGAAGAAGAAAGAAAGAAACAGACAGAGACAGAGAGATTGCGTGGGTTGATGGAAAGGAATGAATTCAATTCGAAGAGAAACGATTGACGTTACTTTAAATTGTCCCATTCTGCGACGATTCTTTTGTGCTTTCTCTCTCTTTCTCTCTGTCTTCTTCTTTCTTCCTTTCTCGTTTCTCTGTTCTCTTTTTTTCTTTTCCAGCTCTCAGGTATATGTGATGCATGCGTTACTGGCCCTGACTGGCCTGGTCCTCCCTGAAATGCAATTTCTCTTGTCCAACGCTTAAGCTTCGCGAAAATGAGGACACCGTTAAGCACCTTGGAATGATTTACCTCTCTTCGGATTACAGCGTTCCTATGTACCCTATGTGATAGAAAAAGAGAGACAGAAATAGAAAGAGAGAGAGAGAAAGAGAGACAGACAGACAGACAGGAAGAAAAAGAGATTCCTGCACTCTAACGCGTAGCTGTTACTCGCGGGGAAAAAAAATTTATGTCCCTTTACTGGAAGTACATTTGTAACCGCTATTCGTCATCCAACGATTTTTGCCGATTCAGATAAATCAGCGACAAGTTCAACTACCGTAACACCAACTTCTTTCAGACTTTCGCGCGGCATAAATCAACTCGCCAAATTATATCGACGTTCTTTCGCCCGAGTTTTATGACTACTTGTCTGAATAATGGATCTTATTGAAAAAAAAACAAAAGAAAAGCGTAATATTTTATTAACCTTGTAAATTAATTCGGCCTTCTTTTCAACGAAATTTCAATTTCACTTATGAATTTGCACATCATTGTATTTGTCGCACTATTAAAATGCACTATTAAAATTTAATATTACGGAAATGAGATGTAGAAACCAATGAGAGAACGATTCGTTGTGCAAATATATTCTGAGTCATACATGTATTTAATCATCGTGATTTCTCTAATTTTTTATTATTACTTAAAACAAAAGTAAAACAAGTATACAAAGTGTCGTAATATTATACAGATATTACTTGTTAGTATGTGTATAAAAAAATTTTGCAATCTAAAAACAATGTGTTGATTTGAAAATGATTTGTTGATATACAATACTGGAGTAAATAGAAAAACGTGTTAAAATTTACTCAAACAGTAGATATAATTGCCCAGGCATCTTGCATCTCCAACATTTTCTCAATTTCCCTGGTAATTATTCAATTTTCAGGGAAACATATTTAAACTAACCAGACACTCTTGTATCTGTAATATACTTTCTCAATTTTGATGGCAACGATTGAACGTATATATAAATCAATTCTTAATTTCACGTTTACCTATCTGATATTTAACGATCAAGACAAGTAGTATATACCTTCCATTAGTCGGACATACCTTCATTGGTCTTCTTTAATACTCTTCCATTTTTATTTATTAATAAATATCGAAATAATCGCGCATTTACCTGTCGAGTATTTAAAAGATCAAGATAGTAGTATATATCCTCTTTGGTCAGACATCCGTGCTTCTTCAACACTCTTCCATTTTTCTTAATAACTATTAATAAATATCGAACCAATCGCGCATTTATCTGTCGAAAAAGTATCAAACGTCACCTCGAAATGTATTTCTCTCATTTTATTATCGGCACTGTTTCTAATTCAGTTTCTGAGCTATGAAATGTGTCTTGCACGCTTCAGCAACAGCTCTTGCGCTGTTCGTCGTTCGAACAAAAGGGAGAGATTCGCGACACATACGAGACACTTGGTGGATTCATTGCGACGCATTCCACGTCGAACTATCCGTCTTACGAGTTCGCTTGCAATTTGGCAGATACGACGTGCGGAAATCCGGACATCTCGGCCACCGTTGAATCTCGACGCGTGCCAGTTCCTCTGTGCTCGTACGCGACTTCACGCTTCCCCGAATTGCCAACGACCTGTTCGAATTTAGATTGCACGAGAGAAAGGCGAACCCTTTCGCGCGATTCGATACGAGCCGGATTCGTTAACCGTCGCTGTTTCAAACGACGAATATTTCTTTAAGCTTCTGTGCCGGGGATCAAAGCGTTAACTTTTTCGCTTCACACTTCTGAAACTTTCAAGCAAGAATTCGAGGATTCGTCGGTTCGTTCTCTCAGTTTCTCGAATTCTCTTTCTCTCGTTCTTTTGTTCACGCACGCAGCGATGAATCGCGAACCATCGCTTGTCGACACAATTTTCCAAAACATATACGGAGCGTACGAAATGTTTTGAAATTTTATTAGCTACTAAATATCGTATCAATTATCACAATTGTGTTAGTAGGATTTTAAACAAGCTTTAGAATGTATGAGAAAATTATATATAATAACAATTGTGCTTTGTAAAAATTATTCAGTGATTATATTTGTTATATAAATATAAAAATCTTAACATGCTTTTGATATTTATTATGTGTTTAAAATGGCTATTGGATGACCTGCTTTGGAAGGACACAGATTTATGATACGCACGTGGTTTTCGAAAGTGTGATGATTTGTAAATTTGCATTTTTAGGAGAGTTCAGAAATTTTGGAGTTTTTCGGTGTTTTAATAATTATATCTATGTTGAATCTTGATAAGTCTTAAGTCCTTAAGATCTCGAAAGTCGTGATAATCTTGGAAGTCTCGAAAGTCTTGATCATTTTGAACGTCTTGGAAGTTGTGATAGGGTTTGACAACATTCAGCGTGATAATACTCAGTGTCTTACTTCCACAGCTTCTTGGTTAACCTTGACTTAAGCAGTGTAACTGACGTGAAATATTAAACGAGATCCAGAAAGTTTTCACAAATGTTATTAAAGAAGTGGAACCCTGACATCCTTTTGATATTTTCGTGTATTCTCCGCGCTTTCGCATCTGCCGATTTTCCCACGAACGTACGAAAATCCGCCGATCGAACTTCATACAAACGACGAAATAAAAAATAAAAAATCACAGGTATCGATCAGGGTCCAATCTGTCTAATTAAAAAAAAAAAGAAACCAAAGGAAGAGAAAACAAGAGGAATAGAATAATCGACAGAAATTGCTTGGATGCTCGAATTTCAAAACAGGATCGAGAAAAGGAAGAGGACGACGATGGATGAAAAAGTTCCTTCTCTCTCTCTCTCTCTCTCTCTTTTTTTTCCCTCTCGCACGACACGATGTTTAAAATCACAATTCCGCCCGGTACTCGACGAGTTCTTCAGGAAAATTGCATTCGACGAATGCCTTCCCATTCTGTTCCACCGCCGACGATCCAATGCGATTTCATTTCTGCCTCTCGTCCCACCCCCTTTTGTGCCGCTACTTTTCCCGTCTAAAAGAAGTTTATCGAGGTGACTATTCCCGCGCATTGGGCGTGCTCTCGCGCGCGCACGCTTAAGGCTGTGCATTTTCTTAAAACTTCTCTAATATTTCCGGCGGGCCTCCTCCGTGCACCTCGTTAAAGTCTTTTTCCATCGACGCGGCGCCTCCGTTTCCTCGTTGCGCATGTTGACGAAACACTTGGCCTGTAGAACGCCATTAAAACTTTTCATATATACTTCCCCTCGCGTACGTACGTATATATGTGCGCGCATATATACATGTGTGTGTGTTGTAAATGGCGGCAAAGGGAGTCAGAAAATTGGACGAGAGGCATCCTTTGAACGTTTCTTATTTCTCCTTCTTCTCGTGAGCAAATGATCGCGATCGAGGGATGAACAATAATTACGAAGCGTGGATTATTTCGCTTGCTTTTTACTGCTTCGTTCGGCAGAGTAAATGAAGTGAACGTAAGAAGATGTGTGGTTTTTAGTAAACCTGGAGAATCTGAACTGTAAGTTTAAGTTTCGATAACAGTGAATGTTAGCTTCGTTCAGACTCATTCTATGTTGTTTCGTATGAATTCTCGGCAAGTGTTGTTTTAAGTTACAGTCTGTATTTTACAGTGGAATGCCGTTTAGATTTATTCGGTCAAGTAAATCCAAACAGAATTTATATAATCTATTAAATGAATGCCTAAACTACTATGTAAACGAAGAGTCATTAGCATAGAAGTCAAATCAGACTTGATAACGATAAAATTTCAACACATTTAATACAACAGACGCACGATGTTTAGACAGAAACGCAATATTTTTTACACGGATCTGCAAGACTGCAACATCGGGCAAAGACCACCATCGTTACGAAACTCACGATTATTCTCTCGAAGATGAAAAGAAGCTTACGCGTATGTAAACGTAGCCGCGTGATCCGCCGATTGTCCGACAAATTTATTTGACCGTCTGAATAATTCCGGCATGGGAATGGACCGTCCACGGCGCAGATGCATGGACGCAACTAAAATCTAGAGAATTTTCTCCGCATTGTCCGTGGGACAATCCCGCCGTGGCCGGTTTTAGCGAATCGGTGGCGGGAGACGGGATCCGGGGAATTCGTGAAAATAAAAGAGCGGTCAAGTGCGGTCCGGGGAATCGTTGCTACGCCATTGGCCACCGACCCTTGGGCCATCCCTGCCCGTCCCGATCGAGTTCCGTTTCGAACAGGATTATAGCCGGGACACCTGACGACGCTCCCACCGCTTCAAAGGCAGCGAAGCCGATATAAGCAAACGAAATAAAACGGTCGCCGCTACTCCGGGGGGTGAAAGGTGGAAAAGTGAAACGCAAAC
>NIPQ01047972.1:0-10276 GCA_002806875.1 Lepidotrigona ventralis hoosana | reverse complement strand
CAAAAAAAACAAAAAAAAAAAAAAAGAAAACATAATTGACCGTTCATCTTCTTTAACAACAATAATTAAGAAGCACTTATTTAGTTATTACGGATTTTTTTATTTTACTCGTCGATTTTCTTGCGCTGGTTTTTGCTACCATTTTTTTTTTCCCAGAGGATTATTATATAATTCTGTGGCATACGTGGTAATTATATCGATACGGGCTACACTGCCGTGCAGAATGCGTGTAATTATAACTTTTTTACGCATAATCGTTCGTTCGATTAACATGCGAATGCATCGGAATTGCTGCGAGGCAAGATTAAGATAGGATTTCTTTCTGAATAATTTCAAACTAACACATTTCTTTTTGGTTTAATCACATTTTAATCGCACTGATATCTGGCATTGTCTCGTAATTTTCCTTTACGTTGGAGAACATTTATTGCGATGAAATTTATTCATATTTATCATATTGATAGTGATAACGAAGATATTTATTATGACAATTAAACACATATCTTTCTTCTTGTTTCTGGCTGAAGTGCTATTTAATTTTATTTTCTTATAATTTCATACAAAGATATTTCGTTCCATATAAAGAAACGAAAATGTTGAATTAATTCAGTTTATTATAATATCGCTGTATTTACTCGAGGCAACGTTTATACTCATCTTCATTTGACATTCAAATCGTCTGAAATATTAATTATTTCTAAATTGTTTTTAATTCTTGAAACAAGTGAATCTCAAGATAAAATCTCTCTCTCTTTTTTCTCTTACTGTTTATACTTAAAGTAACGTTTATATTTATCTTCATTTGACATTCAAATCGTCTGAAATATTAATTATTTCTAAATTGTTTTTAATTCTTGAAACAAGTGAATCTCTAAATAAAATCTCTCTCTTTTTCTCTTACTGTTTATACTTAAAGCAACGTTTATATTTATCTTCATTTGACATTCAAATCGTCTGAAATATTAATTATTTCTAAATTGTTTTTAATTCTTGAAACAAGTGAATCTCAAGATAAAATCTCTCTCTCTTTTTTCTCTTACTGTTTCTAAAGTATTTCAATAACACGTTCGAGTGTAAGAAATAAACAAAACAACTCAGTCCATACTACACAACCATTCATTACTATATCACTCGAAATTATACAAGAGGATAAATTCCAGATTAGCAATAGTCCAAAGGAACTTAAACGTAATGCAACGTAACGTTACCTTTTCGACCTGTGTTTCTGCGTTTAACAAACAGACAGAGGGATTTACTTAATGAACAACCATTCATTACCACGTGGAAATTACGGAAGAATGCTGCAAGTCTGGAGGTAACCAATAACCTAAACGAACGCACGTACTTACGTACTTACTGAGAAACGCCCGTAACGAAAGTCACCCTTTCTACTCAAGAATGTTTCAATTGCAGTTGTATATTTAGAAAACGGACAAAACGATTCGGCATGGATAGCTGATTATTATCGCTATCGAAATCGCCGAAGAACGCCGAGTCTAGTAACTTTGACTCGGCCACCGTAAAAATCGCCATTCCTACACGAAAACGTTTTAAACTACATTTTTAAATTAATCGATAAGCATTTAAGTTGCATACAACCGGCCATTATCACCTGGAAATCGCTGAAGAATTTTAAGTACATGTGTTACTTATGGCCCGAGTCAATTCAGCGCTGTAGCTGTTAGCGAACGAAAGAAATCGAGATGGAAAGTACGCGAGAAATTAAATAACGCGATGGAAGAACGGAATACGTGTATTATCGTTTTCTGAACGGTTTGAAGTCTCGGTAGAAGAAGCTTTAGAAGAAATTTTACATTGTAACGCATTGTAACTAGCTTCAGCTCCAGTATTAAAAGCCCCAATGTAAAAAAATCACCTTAAACATTTAATCTGCGTAATCGTGTAAAACAGAAAGCAAGTGTAAACTAAGCAGTAAAGTGAAATAATTTTGAAGATCAATAAAAATTATTCTGCCTGATGGGATCGTATTAATTAAATCGTTGCATTATTACTACGCAACAGGAATTACGAAATTTATTTCCATGATTAGCTAAATCATTGGATATAATTGACATAATTACTGTGCGCAAATACATGCAAGAAAGCAAAGCCGAAATCAACTGAAACTCCGACTGAAAAACCACCTTTCGTGGTTCCATTTTTCCCCATTTACCAAGACACTGACAGACGATTTAATTCGCATAATCACACATCGCCATCTTATACAAGAACGTAACGCGTCCAAATTGACCGACGTTTGTGCTAAACGCCATAAAAATACCCCGTAACGTCTGAGTGAAGTTATTTCAATTGCACGTTCGAGTGCAAAGGAACAGGCGGCCTGATTCGTTTCACTTAGAAACTCGCTGTCTGGGCGGATGTTAGGCAACACTGCAAAAGAAATAACAACCCCTGTCACAGAACACGCAGAATGTAAGACACGCGTCGGTTAAAACGGTTGTAAAGCGCAGAAAGATTCACGAGCACGATATCCTAATTGCGAGATATGAGTCAGTGAGACAAACCGCGACTGAACGCGGTGGGACCCTTCAACTTCTTAATGACTAAATAGGACTAATGATTTCTATTTTTTTTTTCTTTTTTAATTTCATGAGTACTTACCGTAGATTCTCGCATTAAGTTTTCTAACGAGTTGCGGAATTTCAAACGATTCCAACAAACGTCAAGATATTACAATTTTTGTTTTATTTTCAAGTGAAATTACGTCAAATTACAGCGATTTCTATCATCGAGGATAT
The DNA here is from genome assembly GCA_002806875.1 of Lepidotrigona ventralis hoosana. Classification (NCBI taxonomy): domain Eukaryota; kingdom Metazoa; phylum Arthropoda; class Insecta; order Hymenoptera; family Apidae; genus Lepidotrigona; species Lepidotrigona ventralis. The sequence continues at coordinate 7,517 of NIPQ01047972.1, read as the reverse complement.
AAATAAATGTATGAATTTTTTAAATGAAACGTGTTTCATAATTTAATACTGACGCACACGTACAAGAAAGTTTGTTTAAATATGATAGAGTAAGTTCGATCGTCGATTAAAGTCTACGTTTTACAGAGGCGAAACAGAAGAATTAAGGTAGCAAATTGTAGCCTTCAAATCAGATAAATGTAGCCTCGCTATCAGATAAATGATCAGGAACTCTCATTGCGATATATATATAGCAGCCAGCTGACGTCGAACTAGTTAGTATCGACAGAAAAATTTTGTAACACAGCTGCAATATATATATATGTATATAGCAGGAATTGTATTACACCGATAAGAAGCTGTAGTTTGCCATAACATCGAATCGGTGTTCTAATTACCACGTAATTAAAAAGTAATTAAAAAGTTATTCCAACGTCTCTGTTTTTACATGTCTTCTCTAGGAAATCGTTTCCTGCTTAATAACTTTATCAACTAATCCTCTCATCGTGTCTAGCGAGAATATGAATTGTTGCCCCATACGGTTTATTTTAACATTTCTCAATAGAATCATATAGCCGTTTTAATTGAAGCTATAAATAAAACCAACGCCGTTGACCGGAGAAATGAACATTTCTTGCGAGATATATGGCTGCAATATAATTTCTAGTGAAATTGTACAATGTGTTATTTGGGTGGGACGTTTTCTACAATTTTCTGCATTTTCAATTTTCAACTCTCAAATATTTGAAAAAAAAATATATATATATTTATTTTATGAATAAAATTATATATATGTATATATATATTTCATGTATATAAAATTTTATTAGTATAATATGGTTTCTCATTTTACTTCTTTGTTTGAAGTTTTCTTAAAACTTGTTCTTCGTTCACCAAAATGAGAGGGAGATTGAAATACAAAAATCGTAGCAGGATTAATAAACGTACAATATATCTGTATTTTTTCTAACTGTTCATGATTTTTATTCTTATGTGAAATGGAACAATTCGGCGACAAATAGTGAACGATGTTTCGACAATTATCGGCGAACGAGTCTATTAATCCGTGTGTCTAACTGTAAATCACATCAGCCACGAACCACCGACCCGCGAAACCGGTTTCACGGTTTCTAACCCTGACTTAACCTATGTACGCCTAACCCAGACACTTAAACCCTTTCGTCTTTCATCGTTCGTAAACTCGGGCGGTTAACCTCGCCTGCAGGAGCATGAAATATTCAGTAAGCATGGTGACCCGGCTATAAATCACCGAACTTCACGAACCAACTTGCTTGCGAGTCTTGTTCGGCAATTAGGGCAATGTTAGAATTTTAAAACAATTCGTAAGTTTCATTTTTTTATTTTTATAATATCACGTTCGTTTACGTGTTATAATAGCAATTATTTATAGACTGTGGACTTTTACGCAAGCTTTTATTATGGCAACGAGAGAATTGAAGAATTAAAGAAAGACCTGAGAAAGTTAGAGAAACTTGAAATCGTAGCTAAATCTCTCGTCTATTTATGAACTGAAAAATTCTAAGAAGCCAAAGAATGACGAACCAAAGGAAACTAAAGAAATCTATGTAGAAATTTGTTTTATCATTTATTTTATTTATTATTCAGGAAACTCAAGTATTAAAGATCCAAAACAAACTAAAGAAACTTGAGAAACGTAACTAAAGGAAATGCAAAAATTTGTTTTATCTATTTGTAATTAAAAGAAACCTAAGAAGCCAAAGAATTGAAGACCCAAGAAACCTAAGAAACATAGCTAAAAGAACTGTTCCTGCATGGAAATTTGTTTTATCTGTTTACAATTAAGAAAATCTAAGAAATCAAAGAATTAAAGATCTAAAAAACAACTAAAGAAACCTACGCATAGGAATTTGTTTGTCTAAAGAAAGTCGATAAATTAAAGAATTGAAGACTTAAAGAAATTGAAAACAGCCTAAGAAACTAAAAGCTAAAGAAACCTAAAAGCTTAGGAACATAATTTCTTTCATTTATTATGTATAGTAAATACTAATAAATACTCTACTTTAAATATTTTACATATTTTTACATATTGCATGCTTCGTGTGCAATTTCGTAGCTTCCAGTTTCTTATCGTAATTATAATAAACACTTATTTTAAACATATTTTTATGTATTACACGCATCGTCTGCATTTCGACGCCTTTCAATTTCCCACGAGTACATAAAATTCTAGTAACAAACTCGTCATAAACTTTCGTACGAAACTGTTGCAACTTCATTTCTTAAAATTCATCAAGTATTCCCATAACCTCGGGAAATTTTCGTTCAATTTCAATCATGTACGGATTGTACATTTGTGACATTTGCGTGTCGCAGTTAATGATAAATAAGGAGGTGTACAAGGATACAGAGGGATCGAAGCTTGTCGCGAAAGTGGTCTTGATTAATCTCCCAGCCACCGAGATCGTTGAACGCAATCGATACGTTAAAGACGAAATCATTTATGTTTACGAGTTCAACAACGGCCAGTCTTTTCATTTCTCAATGCCGTGCGAACAACTGGTCAAGAAGATGAAGATGATCTCTTTAAATATCGGCGTTTTCAGGGTGGACGATAATTTTCCTATTTGTTCCACTCAGTCTCGCGCCAGCGGTTGTGCCTGCGACTTGGTAAAACGCATAAACGTGAAATATTAAACATACGGATGTTTCACGTGTTAATTACTTCATTTAGATGTTAATTATTTTAGGGGAAAATTGACGTGCAGGGTCCAACGCCGTTTGTATTTAGAGGCCCGTTTGAACTCGTGGACGCTGGCAACAGTTTCGCTGGCTATTTAGATCTCGACGTTACGGTTACAAATTTAGGAAGGTATTGCAGAATAAGAAACTTTTACTAGTTGGTGAACTGAAGCTTTGTGAATGTAACCAAATTTTTTTTCCTCACGATATTATTTTCTGAGTTTGGCTAAGTTCCTAATTGACCAAGAACAAAATTTCTTAATCAAAAATCCTCTCCAATACACTGAACAATTTTAAGTTCAAAGTTGAATTCACGAATACAGTTAAAGAAACAATTTATTTATATTGTGTCTGTGCACTTATAAGAAAATAAGTAAATATTCGCGAGATATAAATTTAAAATAATTGTAACGTTACTTAGAAGCGTCGTGACTCCGTATGCTCTCGCGCCCAATTGTTTCGTCTTCAAAAACCACACCGACGGACCAGAATATAAGTGCAGCACGAAAGAGTTATCGAAACTACCCGGAAGGACTAACGTACTAGTCGGTGATAATTTAACGGCTATGGGAAATCTCGTGATGGACAATTTGTTGGACACTGCTCCACATGGCAATCTGATGAAAGATGTCGCTGGAATTTCTCCGGTGGCTGATCACCTTGCTCTGGGCAGTCCACCCCCTAAATTACCGCGGCCGCCTTTGGTGGATCCAACGCTGATCACGCGTAAGAAAAAAGACAAGAAGCGTGGGAAGAAGAGATAGAAAGAGTAGAAACCACGAGTCTTTAATATTGTAGATATCAAATTGTAATTTAAAACAATTGCATAAAGATTGCACGTGGACGTTAATGAAGATTGAAATTCTCATTTTTGGTACATTTAGAGAAACTGATACTAAATAATATTATAAATGATAACTAAATATTCATATACAAATACTCGAGTGTCTGCAGTTTAACAGTAACCCTGTAGTTTTGTACACTTCCTGAGTTATCGTAATAAAAATTTCTATATTAGTTCGATCGATAGACTGCTCTCAAATAATAAAACACTGCATAATCCAGAACAACAATTTGTATTAATTGATTTATATTCATCTCAACTATCGAAATTTTGCTATACACATCGACTGTATTCGTTAATAACTGACAATAGTTCACGTATTTCGTGTATTAATTAATTTCAAGATTATTTTTTCGATCAATGACGACAAAATCTCATACGTCAGCAAATACGATATTTGATATTCATTTAATTTCCAGCGCCCTATGAAACCATTATACATAATTAATGAGCGATCAATGAGCGTTTAATGAAAACACTTTTCTTTAGCGATAGCATCGCTTTGAGCGACAGCTGAACCGTTTCAACCGAGAGAGGTCCGAGATCGTCGGAATGCGTTTCGGAAATCGTGCACGAGCCGCCTTCCAGGCAGCCAGCCGATATCCTAGAGTTAAGAACATTACGCTCTCATAAATCAGACTCGATTCGATTCGGCATAAATCATAATCGTGTCGTCGGGCATATGCAGACATCTTTGCCCTATAGCGAACAGCTCCGTGAGAAAGATCCTCAATCGCTCTCTCTTCTCATGATATTCCGTTAACTGTTTTTCATCCGGTGCCGACGCGTTTCTTTCGATCGGTTTCTCGTACACCATTCATACGAACTTACGTATGTGACGTGTGCCGGGTCACACGAACAATCTGCATACGTGAAATTTCATTTCGAAAATTGTCGTAGTTCCGGTGCCGACGCGTTTCTTTCGATCGGTTTCTCGTACACCATTCATACGAACTTACGTATGTGACGTGTGCCGGGTCACACGAACAATCTGCATACGTGAAATTTCATTTCGAAAATTGTCGTAGTGTGCAGTAAATTAGAGAAATTACAATATCTGATTTTGATATTATATACTGCAAGTACACGTAAAAATTTATTAGATTAAATTTCGAAACGATTGTGTAACATAGAGTAATAATACTTGTTATTGCAATTTGCAGTAAATTAGAGAAATTACAATATCTGATTTTGATATTATATACTGCAAGTACACGTAAAAATTTATTAGATTAAATTTCGAAACGATTGTGTAACATAGAGTAATAATACTTGTTATTGCAATAAATTGGCGGAATTGTAAACTTGCAAATGAAAATGTAAAAATTATTAAATTTGTTGAGTGTTGCGAAGAACAAGTTGGTTTTCAGGATCTCCAATTCCTTCTCTTTACATCCTTGTAAAATCATTCTAGATTGTAGATTAGGTTAAATTTCAGACTTTGTCTTAACGTAGCTTCGTAGTATTTTTACTCTTTTCGTTAGTCTTTAATTTATCACGCTGATTCTTCGTTCAAATGATTCTTTGAAGTGTAATAATGAATTTTCTAATTCCCTGAATCACAGAGGGCAGAACGAAATTTTCGATCAATTTTTCACAATCGATGTTTCAAGTACATCTGACACAAAATGATCTATCGTCGGCTACCCGCGCGTTATTATTCATTTTCCGCAGCGGGAGGAGCGAGTTTTGCGAAACTGCACTTCGCGTGCATCGATTTGACTTTAGCCTCGTGTGGTTACCGGTATCCCGTAACGACTTCCTGTCGTAGCAGCAACCACGCTGCATATACAGGGTGTGCCCGCAATGTATCTACATACATACGAATGACAAACGCGTCTTTCGTGAATTCTTGCTCTCTTTAATCGAACTCTTGGGGCCCGGTCGTCGATGTGTGTCGATCGATGAAAAATGTTATTTATTCGCCTGGCGTGTTCGCCGAACACGCCCGGAAAAAGTGAACTTTCATGCCGGATGTTTTAACCGAATGGTTTAACTCGTAACATTGCACGTGTTTGTTGAATTTTACCAGGTGTCGCGGTGAAATTTGTTTGCCGGGAGGTTAATCGATTACCCGCGTAATACGTGAAATACGCACGATATGCGGAAATGAATTATTAATGCGACACGTGACCGGGACACGCGAGTGCTCTGCATGAGGGAGGCGGAAGTCCGCGAATGAATTAATGGAAGAATTTACGGGTGATCGGCCTGTAGATTGTGATTCCCTTCAGAAATATCTCTCTAATGTGTTCTGTTGTATATTCTTGTTAAACACTGAGAGAACATCAACGAGCGTAGAATATTTTATTCGTTTGTTAATGCAACAAACCTGCTATTATTCAAACACCTATGTGAGAATCTAGGAAATTTCTATGAAAGAATTAAGAATTCTTCGTTTCGATTAATTTGGTAGTTTTAATGTTAATGATCGATTTGGCAGTATGTATCAATATTGTCATTCCAGGCTACAGACTTTCATGCAAAGTCATGTTTTTATATGGAACATAATTGAAAGAATAGATTCTCGGTTAAATGTCAGAGAAAACACGTTTTAAAATTTTCTATAAACGCGTAAAAATTTGCGATCTGTTTGTAGCATTACAACGAGAAATGCAATGAAAAGGAAGTGAATTGAAAAAAAACATTAAATAGAGGCAACATCTTTTTTTATCCAAGTATACCCCGAGTGTCCCAAAAAAATATTCGTTTGCGATCTGTTTGTAGCATTACAACGAGAAATGCAATGAAAAGGAAGTGAATTGAAAAAAAACATTAAATAGAGGCAACATCTTTTTTTATCCAAGTATACCCCGAGTGTCCCAAAAAAATATTCGTTTAGAATTTCATAAAGCAGTTCACTTCACGAGTCTGATCAGACTGAAGATTTTTGCATGTTTCATAAGACGACATCAACAAATGTATTTTCAGATTTCAATTTTGAATTTGCATAAATATTCACGATCCCTGTAATCTCCATTGAGAAAATATATACTCTCCGTCACGGATACACCGTATCTGTATATCCGGATGGGGAGTGTGCTGTCTGTTCTTTTCAGATTTCAATTTTGAATTTGCATAAATATTCACGATCCCTGTAATCTCCATTGAGAAAATATATACTCTCCGTCACGGATACACCGTATCTGTATATCCGGATGGGGAGTGTGCTGTCTGTTCTAAGTTCGCGCGAACGTTAGCTATTATCTTGCCGGTTTTCGTCGAAGGGCAACAATAATTTCCTGACCGTACAACTTTGAGGACATTTAAATCGTCTGAACCACCCGGAACACGTACGTACGTGTAGCACTTACATACATTTACATCGAATTAACCTCGGCCAACCTGGATGGAAACAGGTTGCCTTTCCGTAATTATTACGCCGCTCGAATTACAATTATTAATTCCGTACACTGGTTCGATCGTTCGCCTAATTAATTCCGTGCATTAATTGACCGTCAGGCTGATACAGAGATTCGTTCGCCAGGGATCGATTGCATCCGAGCGAATAAGAGAATCAGTCGAATCGTTCGAATTAAATTAAATATATGTCTTGGAATTATTTTTTTTTTTTATTACTCGTGCTTTTTTCTTTTTGATTCATGTACTACTTAGGCGCGCGAATAATATGAGCCAAATGTGATTGTAAAGTAACTACCGGTTCTGTATGATCGAATGAACTAATTAATCTCGCGACTATCGAATTATTATCTTGGTAATTTTGAGAAAAGTTTCGCGTAGTTACTCGATGGGATAGAATATACATTTCCTGGTAATAATTTAGCGAATGAAGTATGGTTCATATCAATTTATAATTGTACTGCAGAAGTAAATGTAAATGTGCGTGCACAATTATTAAATCGTAGTTTGTATATAAATAAAATACCAATATATAAAATTTTGTGTTTTTCTGTTGAGTGAAAATATTTGTTTTAACTCTCAGCATAGATAATTAATAAATTTTCAAGAAAAA
>NIPQ01047959.1:0-10355 GCA_002806875.1 Lepidotrigona ventralis hoosana | reverse complement strand
TTACCATAAGGGGTCATTTGACCTCTTGTGAATAAACGTTGATTTTTAGAAATAAATTCTTAATTTATTAAAGGGAATAATTTGCAACGTAACTTCTGATTTCCAATAAAATACTCAAACATATATTTTTGTTTAAAGTAAATTTTGAAAAGGGGTCATTTGACCCCGCTTGGTACGTTTAATGTTAAATTCCAACTCCACTAAAATGTGGTATGTAATAAAATAGTATAGGATACTCTAATTGGTATCTATATCTCTCTTTCTCTCGTTTTTCTTTTTCTATTCAACAATTGAGGGAAAAGAGGGAGAGAATTTCTTTTCTGGACGAAACTTTTTAGGATTAAATCCCAATGATATTATCTGCATATAGTAAAAATTTAACTCGACCGAAATGTGATTCGAAGACTTTAGTTGATCTATATTTCTCTTTCTGTCGTTTTTCTTTTTTTTATTCGCGACATTTTTCTATATTCTCGATTATNTTTCTTTTTTTTATTCGCGACATTTTTCTATATTCTCGATTATATCTCAGTGATTTAAATAAATAATACACAATAAATAAAATACTCAAACATATATTTTTATTTAAAGTAAATTTTGAAAAGGGGTCATTTGACTTGATACGTTTAGTGTTAATGATTTATGTACAAACTGCGGATCGTTACGTTTTGGTACATAATAAATGTCCAGAAAGAACGTGCAACTTATTTTTAAAGAATACAGGGTGATTCACACACATATGTAACTTGCACGTCTGAAATAACTTTTTAAATTGAAGTTGGTATGGTTTCAAGGGAGGCAAAAAATGGCGTATTAATTTTTTATGTGTTTCGAAATTTTCAAGGTCCTTTCTTTTTTTTTTTTTTTAATTGGACCATGTATCTTTTTCGTCACGAATCGAAAGGATATTAAATTCCAAAGTAAAAAAGTATTAAGCCACATTGGTCCTATTTCGGACCATTTACTTGCCACACATCAATGGTCGTTGATGATTAGATTATTGTAAAATAACAATTAGGTACTTTTTTTTACTTAGAATTTAATATTCTTCCGATGAGAAAAATATATGGAATACGTAAAAGGAGTAATGATGACCTTGAAAATTTCGAAAATTGATACGCCATATTTTGCTTCCCTTAAAACCATACAACTTTTGTGTCAAAACGATTTCTCATTAGACGCATGATTTAAAAGTTATTTCAGGTTTTGTGACAAGTTACGTGAATCACCCTGTATATTTGACAAGAGCAACGATCGAGAATTAGTGATTTCTCTCTCATCAACGGGTAAACTGATATATATATATATATATATCTTTTTATCCTTTTTTCTTTAATGCAATTTAAAAATGTAATTTCAATTTGTGAAAGTCATCGCTTGACTTCCAAACGAAATACCGAGAATGAATGCCTGCATACTTTGTTAAATACTTTGATCATTCGTTTCTTGTTTGCGCATTTTTCTCCGTGACGTTAGCCATACACACGTCGCCTGTCATTTAAAGGTCATCGAGCATTCGTTGAAAATGTCACCACGTGAAAAAAACGTGTAACGCTCACGGCGTGCATTTCACCCGTGGTATTTGGCGAAATTTTCCTCAACTGACCATTCATTCGTTTCTCCAGATTTCTGGCACTTCGATCCTTTGCGCAGTTATATTTAATTTGCAACAGCTTCGCGATATTTTTGTAATTTCCACTCGAAGGTGGTGGCTCCAATTTCCAATCTTTCTTCTTTTTTCTTTTGCAATTTTTTGCTATTTGTCCGCTAATTAATCCGTCATTAATGCATTTCTTCAATTAAGAACATCCGTCTTTTTTTTCTTTCTTTTTCGAAAAAAATGGCGCAAGAGAATTGACATTTCGAGGCCACAAAACTTATCTATAGGGTGGGTCAAGAATCACTGAAATAAATCCGTAACAAATAATTCTAATCGAAAATAAATAATTTTTAAGCCGCAATCAAGAGATACGTAATCACCTTTCAAATTCAATTTAAAATTAATAAAATTAGCTTTTCTTCTTCTATTTTGTATGTTTTGGCGCACACCCTGTGTATTAAGTATTACACCGCAATGTATCTACGTTCCACCACCAGTTTTTCCACAGAGAAACGATTCACAAAACGCAGCCGAAAAAAATACTACACTGACTCAATGACGCGGAGAGTTCGTTCCAATTGTTGCTGTTGGAAAACCGACAATTACCGTCCACGTAATTTCACTTCGATGACTCGCGTGTTTCATCCAAGTAGCCGTTGACGTAACGCCAGTTCCGTGATGCAACAATTTCGCGCTGCCGCTCGTTTGAAAAGTGACAATTTTTATTTAACGTAATAACACCTACCAGCATAGTTGCAGCGCACGACAATATCTCATTTGGGATAACAACGTTTTTCATACACGTGATTCACGAAGTTCCGTGGCTCGCGATTAGCCGAGTTCCGCGAATTCTCTCTGTACGTGACGAATTTCTAAACAAATTGCTTCGCGGTAAATCGAATCGATCTTGGACGATCGAACGAATCCTGGAACGAAACGATCGTGTGAAAAACGATTGAATCGGCGGTGAAGGAACGTCGCGAATTGAACAGAATATCAGAGGTGACTGAAAATGATTGTGTTTGAAGTGTGTTTTTAAGATTTAAATGATTTTTTTTTTTTATAAAATACACGAACGAGAAGCTTCCACAGTATTCTACAGTAATTTAAAAAACAGTTCTTCTATTTTTTTTTTCTTTTTCTCTGATGAAAATTCTATGCTTTAGTTCTTACGTTGAAAACAGAATGTGAAAAAAACATGTGAATTTGAGAGTTCAAACGATCGGACTAACGCATTGTGTTAAAATTGAATGAAATTACATTCGAATGAAAAAAACTCTCGATGAGTTTTTAATTTCAAAGGGATCTGGATCGATATGCGCGAGAAATAAAATCGCAGCAGACGAGTATCGCCGCTTAATCTCCAGCAAACCAATTTATTCTGCCTTTCATCCCATCAGTTGCCTCTCACTTCTCCGTTCATCGTAGCCCTTCCATTTACGACATATCATCAGTCCCCGAAAATCCCATTGAACAGTAACGAACCGGGAATTACACGCGACGCGACAGATTTCAAAGGGGCGAGATTCTAAAAGCCATCCCGATCGCGAGTTTTCCATTGCACAAGTGAATCGCGTTGCTTAAGAAAAACGGTTCGCGTGTTTTTGCGACACGCTCACTCGTTCGTTCGCGAAACTCTTCGGCGTCGGCAATTCGGCGAGTCCGCGGCGCGCGAGAGTACCTTGTGAAATGAAGCGAATGCACTTTCACCCAAGTGGCAATGCGTTTCGCAATCTGCCACTTGGCGGTGAACGCAAGCCACCGTGTCCTGCTCGTCGTTCGAACGAAAGTAATTCCCCACTTGCCCGACCGAGAACGTTCGACATTTCCCGTTCGACTGTTGCGTTCGTTGCTTCGTATTCGTCGTATATACGGCCAGTGAACGAAATCACAAGATAAGAACACGTTGCGAGTATTATTACTGGTTTTCATTATGCTTGTTGCAAACAAGCGAACCACTACCTACAAATCAACGTTGACTTTAACTTCAATTTTTGGAGTTATTTTCATTGAATTAAACGAGTATTCCAGTCAAATTATTATTTTACTATATTTTTTCAAATTATTCAAATTATTAATATTATATTTTTTTTTTTATATTATATTTTGCTTGATTTGGAACGTTGACTTTAACTTCAATTTTTGGAGTTATTTTCATTGAATCAAACGAGTATTCCAGTCAAATTATTATTTTATTATATTTTTTTATTATATTTGTTCAAATTATTAATATTATATTAATAGTTCAAATATTGATATAATATATTAATATTATATCAATATATATTATATAATATTATATTAATATTTCAAATTTTTCAAATTATTAATTATATTATTTTTTTTTATATTATATCTTCCTTGATTTGGAACGTTGACTTTAACTTCAATTTTTGGAGCTAAGTTATTTCATTGAATCAAACGAATATCCCATTCAAATTATTATTTTACTGCTTGATTTGGAATTGACACGCTGTAGAATTAATAGCTTTACGAACTTAATTCAACTTGGACGATTTATAATAAAATTCCTTGAGTTTGAAAATTAATCGAAGATTTTTGTTTAATTACGAAGACTACTTTTGTCTTCTTCGCCAGTGAAATTGTATTGTTCTTGTTCCATTCAAACAATGTGACTAAAGTTGCATAACTTTGATTTGTACGTAGCATCGTTTACAACAGTTTCGTCCACTAGTGTATTGTATTGGTTAACGATTTTTGTTCAACTTCTATTCTTGTTTCATATTTTTATTTTTTAGCATTTTTTAATATGCTGCTGTCGTTTCATATTTATATATTTTTTTTGAATATGTACAGCTATCCTTTTATTTGTTTTATTACTATATTGTTTTATTACTATATATATATATATATATAACATTTCGATAGTTGAACAACAAGTGACGGATAATGAAAGAAATTTGCATTGGATCGATAAAATTCTGAGCGTCTGAATCTATGAATACTCATGTTTTAACAACTGAAGAAGTTTTATACTGAAGTTCCGCGTAAACGTATAAGAATCCGCAGTCTGATAATTCTCGATTTCTCTCCTTAGCTGCTGGCTGCAACTAATTTCGTTAATCTCGATCTGCGATAAAAAGCGCGATTTCTCTTTCCGATCGTCAAACCGGAACACACTTCCCTAGGAAATTATCATAGTTTTAACAGTGATGCTGCGCGAAACACGTCATCATCGATCTCCGATCGAAGCGTTCGCTTCGAAATTTTTTTTATCACGGAGTTCTAGTTTTTAAATTCCCTTCTTGTTCGTCCGATTAATTCTTCTCGCGGAGTCGCGTGGTGTAGCGACGTCACCACCAGCCACGAGTTTCGTGTCTCGTTATCTAACGAATTATTACGCAACCGTGTTTTCAAAGCCTAACGGCGTCTAACGTCCACACACACATGCAAAGTGTGGATCACGCATGTTAAAACGTGAGGCAAAGAATTCCAAATCGTCGGCGATCGGTGAAATTTCAAATCAGCTTGGAAAACAGCGGACGTACGGGATAAATATCGATGGCCACTAACGTGACCGTTAGTTTCTATCGTAAATATATATTTTTTTCTTTTTGAAACAGTTAAAACGAGTCGAACAGCTCATGAATCAGCAAAGAATCTGAAACAAGCTAACGAATCCTTTATACTTTATAGAGAAATTGATCGCTTCGCGCGACAGAGTCAACGCAATAAATTTGACGTAGCGAATAATTAAACTACTCGTCTAAACTCGCGTCAGTTTCCAAACGTGTACGATACAACGAACGAAGTTGATCTACAGCGACTGAAACGAACCCTCGCTCTCACTCTTTTCGAAACGCACAGAGTTTGAAACAGCCGGTATAATCATTGAACGCGTTCCACCGCGAAAGGGCGACGATCCTCCGCGTAAGAATTCGGTCTCGTGACTGTCAGGGGTCGTCGACCTTTTTGCCCAACGACAGCGTCGAAACTTCCCCGGCGCCCGCGCGGCGAGGAAGTTGAAGGGGGTGGGGAGAAGGAAAGGAGCATTACTCTCTCTCTCTCTGTCCTGTTTTAGACAAACGTCGACGGCGGAGGAACGCGATTAACGGGGAAAAATCGCGGGCGCGAGAGGAGGAGGGGGAGAGAAATTTGAAAGTGGCCGGTGAAAGTGCGCTGGAGTGCAGCGCACGTGGCTCACGGCCAGAGAGCATGGCGACCTCGAGCTGTTACTTCCTCCTGCGGCCAGGCTGGAGGTCCCCACCACCACGAATTCACACACGCATACACACATATACACACATACACACGGGTTTTTCCACGGGTTTTCTTCGTTTCCCATACCGCGGAGAGAAATAGAAACACCCTCCCCTTTGATACACGTCGTCTGCGTGTGACCTTTGAACGTTCTTCCGTCCTCCAGGTTGGCCTTTAAGCCACCGGCTACGAAGGTGATAGAGTTCAAGCGGAAAAAAAGGCCTCAACCGACTGACCGGGTCTCCTCCTCCTCCTCCTCCTCCTCTTTCCCTCTTTGCATATCGACTTTCGATAACGAGAGATCGGCTCGTGTTAAGGCTGCTACTCTACCCGTCAAAGCTCGCTTCCTCCAGCCTTCTTTTTCTTCTTTCTTTCCTCTTTTTTTCTCCGAATGCAAAACGAATGCAAGAGCAGTTTGCGTTTCGCGAATTTCTGTTTCTAATTTTCGTTTCCTTTTTAACAAAATGTGCGACTTTTTCGTCTTCGTCTTAGTAGAATTATATACGTACCACGGGGAGAGGAATTTCAACGAAGAATTTAGGCAAACGAAGGAGAAATCGTATCTGCGTTCAGCATCGATCGTTGATTCGCAGAGAAGAGACCGGAGCTAGAGTGACAATTGGTAGTCATTTGTCTTCATCGAACACGTGCGAGCGCAATCGACAAGAGGACTTGGTCGTAAAACTTGTTCATAGATATAATGTTTTATACTGGCTCGCGAAGAGAATCGGACGTTGACGATTTAAAAATGGAATGGAAGGAATATTTTATACGAGAGGCTGACAGGAGATTCACACGAGAATCTCTTCGCCTCTCTTGTTTTGAAATTGTTAAGCAAATTAAGAATTCGCCAGAAATTTGCTGCGCGCCATCCACTTCAAGGTTGTCGATCGTTTGACGTTGCAGCTTGAAAACGCGAAGACGAATGAACGAACGCTGGCTGTTTATGCAAATCAATATTTCTCCGTATTATACGTTTGAAAAAAAAAAGTGTCGTTGTAAAGAGTAAAATCTAGCAATACGAGAGAAATATTTCAATCTCGACGAATTCTCAAAAAAAAAAAAAAAAAAATGAAAGTGTTCCCACCAGCTACGTGAGAACGCGAGCACTATGAGAGAAGAAGAAGAAGAACCAAGTTCTGGATCGCGAGGCTGAAAGATCTATCGAAGTTGGATTTTCTCACGGGACGGATCTCCAGCTTCAAGTTCAAATTAACTTCTTCCTCGTTTCCCATTCATCTCACGCCATTCAGTGCTCACAATTCACAAGCGTTCACCGCTGTTCCATTCGAGTCCTCGCCGATCATTCTTCACTCTCTCGTCAGAGTTTGCGTATCGCCAACTCTGGCGAACGTTTCCCGCAGCTGATAGATCGGCTTATTCAGCAGTCAGTCTGTTCTCGAGACGTAGATTTTCCTCGCTCCTTGACGTCGTCGTGCTTTTCTAATGTTTAATCGGTGTCGGCCTTGAACGCCTGTCTCGCACGTACGTACACGCGCGCGTCCCATGCCGCGTGAACGTGTCCGAGGGGTCGCGGACGGGGCAGAGGGGGAGAGGGGGCAGCTCGTTATCAAACGTTCGAGCATTTCGCAATTACGCGGAATTTGAAATCGGCGCGAGCAGACCCGGCGCGGTAGTGCCGCGAGCGTGTCGCGTCGCTCTCGATCGGATTCTTCACTCGCTCGTCCAGTGTTCTTTCTCTCCCTGCAACACACGATTGCAAAGGTGGAATAAAACGGATAAACAATAGCTTCGAACATAATACTATACACTGTATAAATACTTTTTCGACTAATAAGAGTAGGTTTTACATTAGGCGTGCATGTAAGCAATGTCGTCTTTCTTTTTTTTAATCTGACGATAATCACGCCGAATGTCAATGCAACTAGAATATAGGTTGTTCTGTTGTTAAATTATTGTCACTGGATGGCAATGTTTATTAAATCTATAGGGAACGACACTAGTTACAGGCACTCCTTAGCATTTCGAGTGATAGCGTTCTGTTTTCGAAAGATCGATCTCCGTTGCCTCGGTGTCGCGAATCTGATGGAACAAGTTGAGTTCGAGGCCTTGGAACGCGATAGATTCGGCGTGGATCGTTCCGATTTATTTCGTGGAATCGTGGGAATTTGTGGAAACGGATGAATGATTTGATTTCTGGTAATATCAACACTGCCACGCTGCTGTGTAGCGTCGTGTGATTCTCATTGCCATGGTGACTGTCGAGAAATGTATTCTAACAGTAATAACTCAATTTTCTTATCTTTTATGGATTCGGTAGTTTTTTTTACCGATTAATTTTCCTTTTTTTTTTTTTTACACCAGAAATTAGATTTTACAAATTTTCAATAGCATCCTATTTTGTTCACTTAAATTCACGTACAATATTTCGATCGAAGATTGAAGTGGTTGAAAAATTAAAGACAGAATTGTACAATATCTCTCTACGAGAGATTGAAAATCAAAAATAAAGTCTAAATGGATATTTTTTACGAAAGAAAGATTGAAGATACAGAATATTTTACGAGAGATTGGAATAATTGAAAGCCAGAAATATATATTCTATGCTGTACACATTGAATACGCATAATATTTGATTGAAAGTTAACTGAAACATCGTCTAGTATATAATACTGGTGTACGACATTACGTTTGGTAGCAAGAGAAATTTCAATTTATTTATTCATCTTCTTTATTCGTAATATTTTATACAAAATTCACAGAAACACAGTCTTCGTTCTAATAGCACCAAGTACACATTAGCAAAGCGGCTAATTCGTAGTTGTCTAAAAACTCGTCGCAACCCTTGTTCAAAACGTCACCCCCTCACGAGAACAGCATCTGGTCGATAAAAAAAAAAAAAGAAAAAAATCGAGTGGTTTTCTGCTTAGCATGCGTAGATAAATTTTTTTTGAAAAAGTATCGGACAGCTGCGTACTATATATACATATTTTAACAGCTGATAGTGTGCGTACTTGGAACACCAAAGATCGGCATACGCGTTCAACGAGCTTCTCTTCTCATTGGCGAACAGATGATCCTTCCGCGTTTTTCGACCGAGAAATTGACTTCGACTCGGTAATCGAGGTGAGCGAATGCGACCAAGGGAATTTCGAGTGAACACGCGTGCGTATTTACACGCCGAATTCAGCCGCGCGTGATTCCTATCTCGACCCGGTTCGGTCGGTCGGATTAATATTATACGAGAGAAGTATTCAGAGGTGGATCTCGGCCCGTTTCGGACTCTGGAATAGTCCGATTGCTGGGATACCGATCCCCCCCCATATAGTGGTCTGTGATAAAATTCAGATAAAATTCCCTAGTCGGCCATTGTTTCTCTAAGTTGAGGCAACAAATTCGATCAACTCCTTAAACGTTTTGTTTTATTTTCAGAATGGTGTGCTTGATTATTTCTGTGCTGTTTCTTTGAAATTTTTTTTAATTTTATTTCTTTGTTTTGTTGCGTTGAAATATTCGAAAATGTGCTAAAATTAAAACGAATATATATAGCTTATTTCATCGAAATTTCACAATAAATAGCAAAAGCGTAATTTTTTTTCTTCTACATGACGAGTATACTCGACATAAACAAGCTCAAGACGTTAAGAACGGAACGTTTAACGATAAACAAAATGGTAAAGGCGATTCGATTTGATGAAATTCGCTACTTAATTTTACAATTGACAATTGAAAATTTTCTCACTCTACCCGATTCCTCGATTTCACTCGAAAGAAGAAAGTGCGTTGTGAAATTCTTTTTCCAAGTGATCTTAATTTGATGACTGAGGAAAATCAATACGTGAGCTTTCGTTTGGACGATGCTTTCTGATTTCTCTCCTTAGTAGCCTCAATGTTGAAATATTCGACGTTTCAGATAATTAATAATTTCTTTCACGTGATTGAAATCTTAGGGATCGATTTATAATTAAAATTTTCAATATTTCTTACCCCCCTTTTTTTTTAATGTAATCGAGAGACGTGAGACAATTTTCAGAGAAAAATATTTGTTAATCATCGAGTTGTTTCAACGTCGAAACTTTTTTAATGTAATCGAGAGACGTGAGACAATTTTCAGAGAAAAATATTTGTTAATCATCGAGTTGTTTCAACGTCGAAACTTAATTTAGATGCTTCACTTTCATTTTTCACATTGTGCATCTAGGTTAAGGGGTTGAACACGTAGCTTTAGTATCGTTTTTGAATGTTAAATGTTAAATTCATAGGTTGTACCTACTAGTTTTACTAGTATTCTACTAGTATTTTACTAGTATTCACGTGATTGAAATCTTAGAGATTAGCTTTAGTATCGTTTTTGAATGTTAAATGTTAAATTCATAGGTTGTACCTACTAGTTTTACTAGTATTCTACTAGTATTTTACTAGTATTCACGTGATTGAAATCTTAGAGATCGATTTATAATTAAAATTTTCAATATTTCTTACCCCCCTTTTTTTTTAATGTAATCGAGAGACGTGAGACAATTTTCAGAGAAAAATATTTGTTAATCATCGAGTTGTTTCAACGTCGAAACTT
>NIPQ01047946.1:0-10004 GCA_002806875.1 Lepidotrigona ventralis hoosana | reverse complement strand
CGAGATAGAAAAAAAAAAAAAGGAAAAAGAAAGAAAACCACCCTAACGTGAAAACGTATTTTGCTCGCGCACACACGGTGACCGTCTCCGTGCGAGGCAGGCAGGCGGTAAATGCTCTCGGACAAGAAGTTGCTCCGCGGTTTCTTTTCAACCGGTGCACCGGCTAGCACCTCGCTCGTGGGGAAGTCTTCTCGAGCCAAGGATTTCCTTTTCTAAAGAGTCATTGGGGCTGGCCGCGCCACACAAAAGCTTACATAACGCGCGTTTTCTCGACAAGTGTGTACGTCTCTCTCTCTCTCTCTCTCTCTCTTTCTCTCGACTGCCGGTTCTGCCAGAGCCTTTTCAAACCTGTTTTTAAGGTGGATCGAGCGCGCCAATAATGTCGTACAGTACGTGCACGCGTTCATTTGCGCTCACCTCGCCGTAACGAAATCACTAACCTGTATGTCTACTACCGGACTCTCCCAACGATAACGTAATCGCGCCGTTTGTTGGTCCACCGTCTATGTGTGTGTGTGTGTGTGTCTGTGTTATTTAGCAAGGGAACGCGCGAAAGGCGAGCTCAGAGTCGAGTCAGTTGAATCCAGGACCAACAGAGCGACCGAGCGTCTATCGTGCGCGGTTGTTCAGGAAATTAAAGTGCAAGCGCAAGATCCCGCGTTTCGTCTCTCGTACCTCGTTTCGTTTCGTTAAGTTTATTTTGACAAACAAGCGAAATATAACCAAAAAAGGGAGAGAGAGAGAAAGGAAATATGCCAGTAACTGGTAAACCGAAGATATGGTGTCCGAAAGAGGATTATCAGAGCGAAGGGGATGGTATCTCTATGTCCACGACTTCCGGCTCATCGAGCTGGAGAAGCTGCAGGGAAATCGGGACTGCGATACATCAGGTCAGCGGAGCGAAGCAAGAAGAAGGTCTTTTTGTCTTAGAGCCCTCGAGAATCACTATCGTCGACTCTAAGCAATCCAGGTACCGACTTAATCACGAATAATCTGCTGTTTCAATAACTGTTTCAAAATGACATGACATTTGAGCAAACTAAAGTTTTTTATTTAGGTTAACATTTTTGAACGTTCGGAGCATTTGCATCAATTAGTGAATTTTGAGAGACAATTGTTTACAGACGCTTTTTCAACTTCTACCGCTTGTGCGACCATGATTCTGTGAACGAGTATAGATACTTCTAAACAGTAGGATATAGGAAAATATTCAGTGTTAAAGCTCCTATAATGATATAATTTCAATTTAATACCGTCGATTATTGTTAAAATTTATTGGAAAGAAACAATGTAATGGTCAAATAATGAGATAAAAAAACATACATATCCCCACATGATAGTAAAACAAGGACAGTCCATTTAAAATGACAAAATTTTTTAAATAAAAATGCAAATTTAGTAATCGTTAGTGCTTATTAAAAAGCTCCAAAAGCACCGAACATTACAAATTTTCCATATTTATTCATACACGTGCCACAGTAAAACGAAGATAATCCATTCAAAGATACGAATTTTTCGAAATAAATGTAGATTCCGAAATTATTCAAAAAATCGCGAGAAAGTCATCAAGATCAAGGATCAAAGTGACGATGCAATAAGTTTCTAACGAACGAAACCTTGGTGTTTCACAAGATTCACTAAAAACTGTTTAATCACTGTAATCTCTGTATCACTGTAATCTCTCTAACTTAATCGCTGTAAAATTTTTGAAAATCAATCACGAAAATTCCTCGGAAATACTACACGTTACATTCTAAATTAAAATACTGCGCGACCTAAAACCTTTCGGGAAACAATAGAGCGCAACACTCGATTGTTATCGTTCGCAGGCGCGTACAACCGATAACAATCGATAATTCGATTTCGGAGGTGGAAGTAGTAAAGAATCAAACGCCGGGAAAGAAGGAAAATTGAATTGGCCTAGCCGGGAAATGGAGGATCTCGCCCATGAAAAACTATTCGAATGCATTCGGGGTAGTTGGGGAAAAGAAAAAAAAAAAGAAAAAAGAAAAAAGAAGAGAATACCCGGGTAGCATCTGTTGGCGCTTGGCTTTCGTTCTGAAAGACGTTCACGTTGCTGCTTCTTGCAAACCTCGTTGCCGGGAATTTGCAAACGCGTGCACGTGCGTGCCATTCGTTCGGACCCTGCATCTACGAAAGTATAAGGTACAGGTGCAAAGGAGGGAGGGGAGGTGACGACTGCAATTGCGACTCTAAAACTACCGACCACGAATACGTTTCTCGGGGCGCACGTGATCTACTGTACACGTTGTTTCTTCAGCGAGTCCCCCCCTTCCAACAATTCCGCGCCTCGTTTCCACCATTCCGATCGGATAACACGTTCCGTGAAAACGTGTAAACAAATGTCCCTGGTTTTCACATTAATTATTAAACGCGTCTGCCGTTTCCTTGGCTTCATATTTCTTTATCACACGGACACTTATTAGATTTATCGCCAGGTTGGAAGATTTAGTGCTTTCCTCTACTTCAGAGTAAAGTGAGATTTTTATAAACTGTTTTTTATAAACGTTTTTACAAGATGTTGGACGTAATAATTGGACAGTGACTTGATTTAATTGTTTGAGAAAATAGGAAATTCCTTCAGTTCGATGTTAATATTTAATGTTACTCGTTAGAAGAAATTTAGGCTAGAAATGGTTTGCTTTTCGTAATTTTTGTAAAAAGCGATGTTGAGAGCGATTTGAGACACGCTGTAAAAATTTACTCGCTAACAATAAGATCATGAAAATTCTTGCAAACTCTATAAGGATCTTTATATGCAAAATATTTTATTTCTCTATTTATTGATCGTACTGCGAATGTGCATTCAACCAAGACACGTAATTGGGATTGAATAAATCAATTGAAGACAGGAAGTGATATACATGATATTTTGACATTAGTTTTCAGAGCAGGCCTTCATAAATCACCAATAGAAAGATAACTTCATACACATTATATAAATGCATTATTCAATAGACATTCATTAGGAACTGTGACGTTTGAAGAGTAAAAAGAACAAAAATATTTTAGCTTTTGCAAGTCACGCGTTTGCAAAAAATTAAAATAAAGGTGCCAAGTAATTAATTAATAAAAAATATATATGTATGAATATTCCGTTCGTATTAAATTCTACAGAAAAATATTATAATATATTACTGATGTATCAATTTGCCAAAACGATTTTTACGACGCTCCCTTTGAAAGCTAAGAGCAATACAAAATTTAATTCACACTGATTAAATTTGAATCTCAAACAAGTGGGAAACGGTGCTACTTTCAAAGGACTGTTTTATACATCTTTTGACTGTCTACATTCACTCCGCGAAGAGTGAAAATTAATCCTTCAAAATTTTTCAATTTCAATCAACTCGCAACTTTGGGAAATAAAAATGAAAATAGCTCTCTGCATACGTACTTCGCAGATCTCCAAAGTTTCATAATTTTCTGAATTGGGAACGTTCGCTCGCGAGTCAATGAATCAGAAAACATCAAAAAATATCCAGGAAGTAGCCGACAACTTTTCAATGGAAACTGAAAACCAGAAGCTTCCAATGGACTGTACACTCCGACTATAAAAATTCTTCAGCCGGAAGAGGCAGGAGGTAGCGGCGCATTACGCGAGGCTACTCGATGGACAAAGTTAGTCGAAGGCAAATAATTCGAAGAACGCTTTCATCAAAACGCCAATAAATACGGTGGGGGGAGGGGCGATCGAAGCCAGCCCGGGATATCAAAAGAAACGAGGACGAGCGATGGGTTTTCCAGCAACATATAAACGTCGCTCTTGCGTTCTTAACGCTCGAAAAAAANAAACCCCCCAAAAAAAAAAAAAAAAAAAAAAAAGGCATCGGGCCTCGGTGACGACCCAACAGAGTCGAAGAGTTCTCTCCACTTGGTGGAAAATAAATTGCAGGGGGAAGAGTTCTCTCGGGCGGTTCCACCTTCCTCTTTCTTCGGTGGTCGTGCATCGTTTCCGATCGTCTCCGTTGTAGAGGGAGACCCGAGAAAGAGGAGAAACTGCCCTATGGCTGTTGAGAAGCTAGACCGAAAGGGGGTTTACATTGATCGGCAAATCCCATCGGTTTCGCCATTAAATATTTACAGCCAGGGGCCAGAGGACGAAGCTGCATCCTCTCGGTTGGAAACCGGCGTTTACGGAAGCGAGCGCAACTAAAGCGGCAAAACCACGCCGCGCTCCGTTACTCTCGTGTCTTTATTATATCCAGAGAACCTCGTAGCGATACGTATTCGATAAACAGATTTCAGACAATTGTGTCGGCGCAAATGGATCGAGTAATCGGTCGCGTTCGATTTACCATTCGAGAACGCTAGTTGATCAAGCGTGTGTGCGTCTCTCGATTTACGAGAGACGAAAGTGGCTCTATCTGTCGGTACCGAGACCATTCGTTCTTCATCGATTTGCTAACCGACGATTTATTCTTTGCGCGATTCCGATGCAACTCCGATTCTAGTAACGCAACATTCCACATAACAGTGTTACAGGACAAGGATGATCGTTAAATGATTGAAAACACACGTAAAGATATTACAATATTACTTCGTAAATGGCAAAGTTAACTCTAAGTTAACCAAATTATTTCTAAATTTACTTATACTCGTAGTTTGTTTAATTGGCAACAATCACAAGGATAATGGTTCGATTAATTTCAATACAAACTGTCTCGGCCGGAAGTGTCACAACCACAACAAGAATTAATTTTAATTATTATCAATCGATCGATTATCGATCCTTCTCATCTATTAGGAACGTTCCGGTTAATTAAAGTATTCCGACGGAAGATCCCAGGACAATTAACGTTTCATCGAAAAATGTTTTTATTGGAAGTGGCAGTACGAACGAGCAGCGAAGTCGCGAACAGTCGCACGCGAGCGTTAAGAAGCGACGTGAGAACGATTCGATCGGGCAATGGGTCCTAATTAAGTCGAATCCCTTTTATGTTAATGTACCGACGCGCCGGTTCCCTCAAACTTCCCGACAAGATCCGCAAAACTCGTCCAAGACTTTATCGGGCCATTACTACCAGCAGCAGCCTTGGCATTCTCGCTCCGTTTCCGCGCTCGCGCAAGTACCGACAGGAGTGTATTTACTCAGCCGAATTCCGGTTACGAAGGCTGCTCGATTTGTCGAAGATTACGCGAAATCGAGTCCTTTTCAGTTCAGAGGGAAAATAGAGGCTGCCGTGTGCAGCTGTTTTACCGACGCGTGGTTTTACGTCGCGCGTCGCGAGCGCGAGAACCCCAACCAAACGGAGAAACGGAGAATACCGATGCATTTGCATAATTGCGCGTACAAATTTCGAACTTTGCCAGAAGGATTTGCCCGGCTCACCGGCGAGCCGTCGCGGAACGAACGAAGCTGAAACGGAGCGGAGGCGCGCGTCTACACCGGCGTGCAGCTGCGGTTCCTCGTCCCGCGGATACCGAATTCTATCCGATGAATTATTTATGCGAATACGCGTCGTTTTAAAAGCGGCCGTAATTTCCCGGCGAGCTCCATCGCGTTTGCATTCCGCGCCGGGAACGTGTCACCCGTTCCAAACGGGCTTACTCGCGAAGTGTTCCGCCTTAATTTCTCTTGTATCTTCACCACCGACGTGTCGCTGGAATATGATTAGCGATTGTACGTATTCCCTCTGTCTCGAGTTTTATATATCTTAAGATTGAGACGAATATCTTACAAATTTATGGCTTAACCACAACTATTTTTAAACGGAACTGAACGTCTCTCCTGCGTACATCGATCGTCGCGTTCTTCAATTCTCTGTGAGGGAACGTATGGAAATTTTTAAATCTCGACAAGACCGAATCAGTCGAAATTCAATCAATCGCAATTGACAATATGTGACTCTACTTTTGCAATATTTTTCCTCCGATAATCCTTTTCACCGATAAAACTGAGACATTCAGAAACGTTCCGTACAAAACAGTTGCCATTTCAATGAAAATCGTGAAAGATTTGCGAATTACGCGTAATTATGCTTCTCGAAATTTAAATATTCAGTCGTTGAGAATTATACGGGAAAGCGTGCATTCGTAACGTGAAACATCGCAAACGAATAAAAGAAAAACGTCGCGTCGAGCAAATCGTGGCGATTTAAAATGAACTGTCGTATCTTGTATACATATTTGAAATGCATGTAAATGACCCTTTTTTTTATGAAGAATTTATTAATGCGCGTATTCCCCGGGACGGCCCGTCTACGAGTAAATTTTCGTAATTTCGCTTTAATCGTGAATATGTATGCCAAATCGTGAATGTCGTATCCAATAGATTTGCGGGCACATGAAATATAAATAAAACGTTACGATGAATTTTAAAACTGAGTTAAAATTTCATTAATCGTAATTTCATGAAGTGAGCGGTCCTTTACATGTGTATAACATACTTGAATGTGTTCTTTCATTATGAAGTCTCGTTATTTACGTATATAATATTTCGAGCTGTTTTTTTTTTGTTTTTTTTTTTAAGTTGAATATCAAAGATCTATCTTGTAGTTTGTCGTATGATTGAGTAAAAAATTCTATTCTACTTTATATGATGTACGACATGGTACAATTATAAATTAATTTTTACTAAATATCTTCTAGCTTTTATAATTTTAACATTTGTAATAGACACGAGTCACTGTATATATTAGATAAATTCCATACATTCATAAAAATAAGTAAACTAAATTTATCTATTTTAAATTTTTTACACAATTTGCATGTTGCATTTGCGATACTTCAAGTCCTTGGATACATATATCGTACAATTAAAAATAACGAAATTACACGAGGAAAAAGTATTAATAAATTACATAGGCATTTATCTCCATAAGTCTCGAACGATAATAGCGTTAGAGGATTCTACTTGAGCCATTATCTCTCTACGTGACTTTGTCATGTAGTCTGTGAATATATTCTGATCAAGCGAATCACGTTCGGACGCGTGATTTATTCGCATGGATCCCGCAACTCTTTATAAATATAACACTATCCTATATATGTGTGTACGAATTTTCTAACATAAAATCAAACAGTAACTACAGGAATAATGAATCACTATGTACGAATTATTCTTTTCTTACCTGTCTTTAAACTTTTTAATACTTTTCATCCACACGAAATCAAAATATCAAATATATAATAAAAATAAATATTCAGCAATTTCAACATTTCTTTAAAAACTGCTCGATATTTCGCGAGTTTCATATCGCTGCGGGAGTTTCATTTCGCGGGAATTTAATATCGATACACATTTTGCTTATCATCTCGTAAACTTTGCATATTTCTACAATCACACATCAAGGATGTAAATGAAGATAACATCTTTTTTTCTTCCTTCCGT
Organism: Lepidotrigona ventralis hoosana; assembly: GCA_002806875.1. NCBI lineage: Eukaryota > Metazoa > Arthropoda > Insecta > Hymenoptera > Apidae > Lepidotrigona > Lepidotrigona ventralis. Next base: position 2,650 of record NIPQ01047946.1, on the reverse strand, counting down.
GTGTGCCCGGTATACATGTTTGAAGTAGAATCGGCGCCGCAAGCTTTTTTTTCATAAATAAATATAATTCTTGAAACACAACCATCTTTATACATATTATTGAAGAAGGAATATACAAAATCTTTGCACATATCACACACTTTGAGAAATACGACAAAACCATGAGTGTTCTGTCATGTCGTCGCGAATCTACGATATCTCGTTTGTTATTCCACAAATATTTAGATTTAATTTTTGTACTATTTTGGTGGTCAGGTATTCCTCTCTGTGTAACAAGCTACAAAAATTTTAATTAGTAATGTGAAGGAAAATTCCTTTCAATTGCGTGCGTTCTAGCGACGTGACTTTTGGCCAGCTAGATGGGCCGAATACACTACTGCGCGACGGTACAATGAGGTAACCAACCTCCCTTACGCTCGATCGAAGCACACCCCAGCGTCTCATCGCTATATCTTTTACACGGTGAGATTTTCTGCAATGCAGCTCGGCAGCCGGATCATCGACGAACGTGTAAAAAATACTCGAGGGACGTGTACTGATTCAGGAATCCCGGTTTTAACGATCTCCAAGCGTCTTCACTTTCGTGGAATCAAACGCGATACGATGCCTCGACTGCAAAGCTTCGTTGCGGGATATAAGAAGGGGCGGAAGGAATCGACTTTAATTGGATATCATGCAAAACACGTTTCGTGGATAGCTTGTTAGACAGACCGCGGATATTTATGCAAATTTATACTATACGTAAGAAACACAAGGCACGTAAGCAGAGATTTCTTTTTATTCGTTGTAAGCGATACGATCATTTTACATTGGATATTTATATATTATTTCGAATGTTATCCGAAATATCGCGCAAAGTGGAAAATATTCAATAGAAATCTCTTTCCTTCGCGATAGATGTGTTTCATGTTACCGTATACTTTTATGTCCGTGATAATCGCGAATGAATAGAAAGTCTGCATACAAGGCAGACGTAAATTTTACAAATTTGAGATCTTGAAATCTATTTAGTGAGACTGGCCTGGTACAGTCTTAGAATCACGCGGTAACATATCGAACTAGGGCAGTAACTTTACCGAGGACAATCTTAGAATTGTGGGGTCTCATTCAAAACAAGACTGGAGGTGATGCATTCTCGTAATACAGGTCACAATGAAACCTTGAAATCGACCACACAACAGTACAATGTAGGAACGGTACCAGACTGAACAGCACGATATCAACTAAACGAAACTTGATTGTCTAGTGGATTTGCTGGCCACTTGAAAATTAAAATTAAAAGTGAAGGTGAATTTTGCACATTAATAGTAAATAAAAATTGCATCAATTTCTCTCGAATTAACTCCACTAACGTTTCATTGTAAAGAATCCAATCCAGGTTCACAGAGATCGCATTGGTTAAATAGAGGATTTGAAAATCGTGAAATATTACAATTTTAATAGCCGTGAGCTCGTATTGCAAGACCATTTCCAATACTATTTCTACATTTTGCAACACCATCAAGTACTGTCTCGAATTTTAATCCCTAGAGTGAGATCAGAGTCATAAACTTCGTAAAATACAAAGTATATATCTCGAGGTTATATCTATACCTTAAAGTAAGAATCAGCCAAAATCATAAGATTTCAACCAATGACAATTTTGAGGATCAAATCACAGGATCAAAGAGATTTTATTCCAACAATTTTTGAACTTTCGACGATTGGAGCCGGAGAAGTTTTCTCAAGTGTAGTTCGTGAGTTCACTGTGACAATCTACAGAGGAGAAAAGTGGCATCGCTTCAAAGTACCGATCATTTGAAATAGGGGATGGAAGTGGGGGGTGAACGGAGACGATCCTGTCAAGAATAATATTTGCAACATCGCGCCAACTTATCCAATTTCCGACGGTGTGTTAAAAAATGTGCATTAATCTTCTTACACTTGACGCCAACTTCGTTCGAAGCCCATTCTCGTTTAATACGTTGCATACGTATTCATTCAGAAGTTCGCCGGCACGCCCCGATTCGATTTTTTATCCATCGGAAAGATTAAGGTGCCGGTCATTCAATATTAATAAGAGCCACAAACTTTATTATAACTTCTCACGCGATTATCGAACTTCATGCTATGTTCAATTCAATTAGATTTCTGTGTGCTGTCGAGAGATTTCTTTTTATATCGGTGATCCAATTATGTGTTTAATAAGAGCCACAAACTTTATTATAACTTCTCACGCGATTATCGAACTTCATGCTATGTTCAATTCAATTAGATTTCTGTGTGCTGTCGAGAGATTTCTTTTTATATCGGTGATCCAATTATGTGTTTTCGTAGTTCATTTTCACGATCTTTGTAACTCATGACTAATCCGAATACTTTCACATAAATAATCGTATACAATATTGATTTATCTACTACTTGGATAATTCTATGTATACCTTAGTGTGTTGAACATACAATCATAAAATATTTAAACGCTAGACACAAATGTGTCTCTTAGCCTTTCTTTAAATCTTTTATTTAAATAGTTAAATGTCAAAACAACGTAGAAGAAATACGAATGTTTAATTCATGACCGCTTTGAAATTGAAGCGCCTTCTGGACTTCTGGAGATGTAAATCAATCTGAAGTCCTACAAATCATCAAACATTAAATCTTGAACGAGCGG
>NIPQ01047932.1:0-10445 GCA_002806875.1 Lepidotrigona ventralis hoosana | reverse complement strand
GCTATTTAGAAAAATGCAAGTATTCTTGAGTTTTTAGTAAAAAATTAATCGCAATTAATATCGCAAATTTTATTTCTGATATTCATTAAAGTACGATAATTTTTAATTTAAACGATTGTTTTGTTATATCCGTTTTATCTAAAAAATTAGAACGACCGTCACGTTGAACAATCTGTATAATCCGAATATACTCTTACCACTTATCTGTCTTTTATAAAGTACGATAATTTTTAATTTAAACGATTGTTTTGTTATATCCGTTTTATCTAAAAAATTAGAACGACCGTCACGTTGAACAATCTGTATAATCCGAATATACTCTTACCACTTATCTGTCTTTTATAGATACTTTAGCGTAAACACCCATTATATAATTACATATCATATATAGTAATTTCATAGATTAATACGTACACATGTAATACTTTAATAATTGAAGGATTTACAGAAAAAATTGAATATTAAGATTTTAGATACTTTAGCGTAAACACCCATTATATAATTACATATCATATATAGTAATTTCATAGATTAATACGTACACATGTAATACTTTAATAATTGAAGGATTTACAGAAAAAATTGAATATTAAGATTTAGTATTTTTCAGAACAGAAAAAGTTTATTTTTCAATGTACAGAGTCACAGCTTCATACTTCATCATGTATTAAATGACCCAAAAAATTTTAATTCGCAATGTGACATCACTAGCAATAAGGAACATACATAGTAACATGCAAAAATATTGAAAATTAAAATTGACATTCTCCTTTTTTGTCGTGGACTCTTCAGTTAGTAATATTGTGATTAATTTTTATTCAAATATTTCAGTTTTGCTAAAAATATGAAGAATGTTGAAAATATATTCTATATGTTTCTAATTATTTTGCAATCTTTCCTTTGTTTCAAAAATAAAATTTTTCAATTAAAGCTTTCGTTCCTGAGAAAATCAAGTTTGATAATTTATCAGATATTCTTAATTATAGCTAATTCTGACAGAAAGGAATAATTAACAAGTGATTATTTTATGAAAATACATAAAAAATATGGAATAAAATTTGTTTGTAAAAAATTTTTTGTAAAATGCTCCGTTTTTGAAAAGATCGAGTTTGAAAATTTATCAAAGACATATGTACTAAAACAATTCTTAATGAAACATATTCAAAATCTGCTTGAAAATGATAAGTTAAACGAAAAAATTTTATTCTACAGCTCTCATTTATAGTACATAAATTTTGTGCACCTGTCTAGTTTAGTTAGAATTAGCCATATTCAAGTATAATTGATTAATTTTTGAATTCAATTTTCTTGGAAGCAGAAATTTTAATGAAAAAATTTTATTCTGTTTTTTCAACTCATTATTTTACAACGAATCGCTTCCTACTCGGTTGTAGTATCAGTTACAGGATCATATATATTGATCGTATATATTGAGAGGATTGTGATTCTAATATGAGATTTGTTTATCCTGAAATTTATTTCTTCAGCCTTTTTTAACACGTTAAGCGTACGAAGTCTATTTCTGATCTTTGCTCTACTATTTTCATATTTTAACAAAATTTATATGAAACAACATTTAATCACTCAAAGGACACAATTCAGCCCGTCATATAACAGGAACTATAAAGTTTTTATATTTGGAATAACATAAAAATAATTAAATAGCTTCGAGATTATATCTTCATCGTTTAATAATATAAAACTGGTAAGCCTTAAACTTCATTGAATATTATTTATGGAAATTATTTTACACTTATTACTTTGCAGTTATTTGTAATTTAATCGAACTTTCTGTAATATATTTCACTAGCATACGTTTACTTATTTATTAAGGCGCTTAATTAATTTCAACGTCAATATGCAAGCAACTTAGTTACGAATCAAAACAATATTATTATAATATTTTATGTTTTGTAGCGAAGATGAGTTGAATTCTTATATTAGGCTGCAACTTCGAATTGCTTCTTCGTAGTAACAACACAAAATGTTTACTTACAGAGGAAAATACCGAATACTTGACTCCCATCTTCGATATATTTCGTTAAAATTTGTACTTCGACCAAATCTTGTAATAGGCTTTCTTCCACACACATTTGGTCAATAAAGAATTGGAGCTATATTCACATAAACAACGTTTATGATTCATATTGAATATTAATGTAATTGAAAGTATCAGTCGTCACTTACATTTGAAGATATTTCTATAAAGTTAACGTAGCGTAAGAAAAATAATAAAAAAGGAGTAGTCGTAGATAATGTTACAACGTAGCTTTGTAACGTAATTTCAGAGTTTGAAAGCGACACTATCTAAAAATATGTGTTTATTATGCACTAATCAGATAACACTACATTCAAATAGTTGATATTAAAAATCAAAGGAAACATGAAGTATATCGATATTCTTTCGCAGATTCTTGTTTTTACTATAGATTACTTCAAATCACCACTAATACTGCATCAAATTTTACATGAAAGAAGTAAACGTTTTTTTATGTAGGTATTAATCCTTTATAGTCTGAACATTCATCATTCATACTTCGATACCGTCGATACGTGGCAACTCCAATAATATTAATCATACAAATATGTGATAAATTTCTCCGTAAGAGTAACTCATAATGAAGTTAAGAAATATATCTATTATATATGTGAAATAAGAGTGCCTGTGGTGTTTAAACGATTCCAGCGAATGAATATAACCGAAGAGTATTTAAAAGATTGCATAAAATTTAGACTGTGAAAATTAAAAAACTAAAATGTGAATGAAAAGTGAATAAGTAAGTGCAGATAGGTCAAAATGGTAAATATATGCAATAGAGTACATAATACATAGTGACTTCCGGATACATGGTCATGTATGTTTAAGAAGAAAAGAGAAAAAAATGCTCGAGCACGATTGTAAAGTACGCTTGTGAATATATATTTATAAAGAGAAAATAAACTCTTAACGCAATCCGGTCGAGAAGTTTACTTTCTCTAATTAAAATTTCTATTTCAGTATTCTTTCGAACGAACAGAGTGCAAAATATATTTTAGTATACACGGTTTTTTCGAAATCACGATACAACTAACTTAAGTATTAAATGTCATGGTTATAATATTTACTATAATTTATTCATATGCACCTTACGGATATTTAGATTTTTAAGTATCAATATATAAGTAAAAATCGACAGTTTGAACAATTTTTTCTACTATATATGTATAAAATAGTTTTCTAATATATACAAAATATATAAAATACGGTTAATCTTAGTTTCCTTAGTATGGAGTTGCTATCTATACTGACGGTATCGAAGTATCTGCGAATCCTATCCATTTTGTTGGAATATATCGATCAATGCTGTGAAATGTGTGAGTGTGATTGTCTTTTGTTGTAAACTAAACTAAACTAAACTAACTTTTGTTGTAAACTAAACTAAACTAAACTAAACAAGTGAACTCCTTTTCTTGCAGTTGATTTCGAGGCATCGTTCAGAACGTACCTCTGTGTGTGTGTGTGTGTGTGTATTCCTTATTATATTCCTTGATTTAATAAGACATTAAAACGGAAATAAACTGACAACAAATTACAATTTTATCTGAAACATTACCTGGAACACTACATTGGCGAACAAGATGATACATACGAATATCCTTTTGATCGTTACATAAATCGTCTTATGGTATGGCCAAAGTCCTACCATACACGATATGATACGATAGTTGTTGTACTGTTTCTCGAACACGTCCATGTTGGCCGTCGATAAGCGTCTGAGCGAAAACTTCGTGGAAGCATTCCAAGATACTTCGCCTTCATTTATTATTTATAGCCTTGCCTCTTCTTCTGGAATTTCCATCGCGTCACTTCTCTATAGAATTAAATTCCAATGGATGAAAATTATGGCTACACGCTAGCTATCGATTGAATTCGCTTGCGCTCTACGAAAGAATGTTGCATAATAAATATCAACCTCGAGGAAATTGGAATTTCAGAATTTCTTTCTTAATATCTTTCTTCTATTTTTCATTAGTTCTCATTCTTTCTTTGATTCTAGGTATTGGTAAAGCACAAGCTTGTCGCTGTAACAGTACTTGTACAACCACCGCAGGGTTCACAGTGGAATATAGGCACATTGTTATATTCGCATTCTTATACTATAAAGGAGAATAAAAATCAGCAAGTATGGAAAATTAGAACATCCAATTACAGGACTTGTATAAATTCATTCCTATTACTGTTATCGAGGGTTAATATTGAGATTTACAAAGTTGTTTTTGTGCTTCAAATAATTGAAAACAGCATAGTCAATTTCAGTAACGAAAAATATTCATTAATTCAATTTTGATAATAATTTTCACAGTCAAGTTTTTTGGTTTTAATGACTTTTAGTATTTACTTTATGACCTTTTAATAACAACGTTTCTTTACGTTTTTATAGTACTTTTTTATAGCAGTTTCAATACGTTTTTATAACACTATGTACAAGAATTCTTCGAAATTTAGAATAAATTTCATTTCATTTTGACTTCAATATTTTTCAATTATTCTATATCGATAAACATTTGTAAGACTCATATATTTTTCATATTAAAATCCTCACAATTTTAAATGGAATCGAAATCCGAATTTTGTATAGTTTTTTATTATGAACTTAAGATTACAATAATGATGAACTATATTTTCTTAAAAAGAAAAGACATATTTTTAATTTTATTTAGTTATAATTTTTCTGCAAAATCTTTGTACATATATTAGTTTACCGTGAATTCAAACGATGACCTGAATCAATAATTATTCTATGGTACAGGCAAATAGAAAACACTTGAAACTTTCAACAATTATCACAAATAACGATAATTGCATAAAATATTTCTGTATTGTGCCTTTAATACATTGTTAATCAATTACGCGTTAACTCGTTTTTGATATAAATATTCAAAAATTGTCTGACAACAATATGTTAATGACAACGAAAAATTATTTATAGACATCTATAATTGTACTTTTTATAGTTTTATATTTTCAGCTAACAACTGCGAAAATCAATCGAAGTTTGATTTTTCTCTTTTTTTTTGAAGAAGAAGATCAACTCGAATTTTGCGATTATTCACTATCAATGCAATGGAATATGCACAGGAGGCTAACCTATAATGAATATAGAATATTAAATGCTTCCGCTAATCGCAATTCATCGCCCATGTCTCTCATACGGCGTTTACTATGGAATTCATTTCATTATTTGACGAAAATTCATCGATACATTATCTTATGAGAAGTTCTCAATTTCAAGATTTGATTTGCTGCGAATTCACATCGAGTGAGTATAATTTTATTTATACATTGTTATAGACAATTTGTAATCACAATTACAATTTCTGATGTATATTCATTTCCATTCAAAAATTTAAGACGCCTATTACTTTAAAATCAAACTAACTTTTCCATACAATTTTCTGAGAACCAAGAATATTATAATTATTTTTATTTTCAAATATAATTAATAAAAATTTCACTATTATAAAATTATAAACATTATTTATTATTATTTATTATTTATTTATTATTATTTAATATTAATTATATTTAATTAATATTTATTTAAAAATGTAATTAGTTTGAAATCATTCATGCTTTATATTTCACGACCAGAAGCATGTATATAAAAATGTTTTTGAAATTTTAAAAATTTTAAATTCTGTCTTAATTCTTAATTACGACAGAATTTTCCTTATATTACTTGTGTAACGTGGAATTTTCAAAAGAAATATTACCTGTATAGATCATAGAAATGAATATTAAAAGTGAAAAATAAAAATTTTATCTAAATTTTATGAGCCTAAAGGAAATCCTTTTACATTTATTGCAATACCTCGGATTATCAGAGTGCTTGAATGCTAAATAATATAAATGCTATTAAATTAAAATATTAAAATTTTCAGAAGTAAGACAAGAATAATTACATTTGTATAATGGTGCGTATGTTTTATCCTTTTATTATAGAGAAAAATTATCTGCTATTTAAATTTGCGAAAAAATTTTTTATAAACTCCAATTCTATTTTCTTGCTCGTAAAAAATATGTTTTAAATGTGTTATTTCTATTTCCAAATAGAATGTATTACAAAAATATGCAGAATGCATTTTGATCTATAAATGCGATTTATTCGAAAACTGCTCTTATATTATAATAATATAATAGTACAAGTTCCATAATATAATGGTAATAACTATAATATAATAGAAACTACAGTAAATCTTCATAAATCTTGAAACTGAGCTTAGGATTATTTTATTGAAATTGCGGCGGATTGAACGGATACGCCTATCATCATCGACATGTATCTATCATATAATTTCTTCCCACGAAAGCTTCTGCGAGAAAAATTCTACGAGGAGCTTCCAGCGCTAATTCATTGTTTTGACTTTTATTTTGTTTTGAGCCATAAAATCTTCTATTTGTATCATGACATACATCCTCCCCGATGTAAGTAATATATTAATACTTTCATTTTTATTTTGATATATTTAGAAAATACTAATTTTGTAAATTTTTTCCATGCTGTTTGTAATTTTTTTAGAATAGTTATTACATGTAGTCTAAATTTCGTTCGAAATCATTAGATATTTCACTCATATTTTGTGTGTGATTTTGATTCGTATTTTGATTCGGATTTATAGTCTACCAAAGGAAAATTTCCTATTTCTCTTCTAACGTTTGTATTTATTTTATTCATGGCTAAGACTAGACAGGACTTTGAGTTTATTTTATTCATGGTTAGACACGACCTTGAGTTTATTTTATTTTATTTTATTTATTTCATGGCACCTAGACAAGTGGAATGATTTCACATTTATCAAAATTCTTCTATTTCTATTTAATGAAATAATTATATAGTACGAGTTGTAATTCACTCGGTATTTGGAATGGCGTCATTTGACTCTTGCAATATTTCTCGGTCATGAGACGATTTTCACTCTTATCATTCATGATCGGTATGATTAACTGTGAAATCCTAGAGTCTTAATAATTTTATATTTTAGTTTATTCTATGAATCAATTTAAAAATTTTATACAGTAAAGAGGTAAGAAAAGAAATCGCTTCAAAAAAATTTAAAAGTTATTACTAATAGTTCGCGATTAGTAATATATGATATATAGTATACGAAGCAATTATCTTGGATAGCATTTTTCTGCACAACAATATTTTGTTATTTGAAAACAATAGATACCGCGGAGGAAATTTTTGAAGACACAGTGTCTCTTTTCGAAAAGTCTATAATCCTCAAAAGTCACACCGATGCTCCACCGCGTCGACATCGAGACAGGTTCTCGGCAGATGTTACACTTTCCTTTACACTTTCTTTGAGTCTGGTGACATCAGGCGCCACACCTGCCGTTATCCATCAGCGATATTTGACAACATGAATTCTCTTCTCATCGTCAATATGTTGTGCGAGTATTAAAAAGGAAAATGCGGATATTGTTTGACCCACGCGCCCCGTTCATATTCATTTGACCAGAAATGAAAGCCAGTTAAAACTCTTTCTAACTGACCCAAAACAATTTCCTAGCCCAGATGGGGTAATGAGACCTCTCTATGTTGTTATTGGGCCGGATTGAGAATCCAGGCGACATTTGACAAAAAAATAAACTTTCTCATTTTGATATTTTTTTAATATATATCGATTTCTAAATGTCCATCGAAATGGCCTCGAAAATGAAAAAATTAATAAAAAATAATAATAATTTTAGTTAAAACAGACACATAAAGTTAGACATTTTAAAAATCTCGATTTGCATCAAATAATTTGGTTCTTCTTCTTGAAATTTCCCGTCAACTGTGTTTAATTTTTTATCGTGAATTTTTTTCTACGATATATGGTTTTTTTTATGAAAAAATCATACTTCTATTACAAATGATGGCCCATAATATATTTTTTAAAAATATTGAACGGAAGAAAATTTAAAAAATTTTTACCTTAGACAAGCAATATCTTTCAAGTTCCACAAAATTCCACAATCTAACAAGTAGGAATCTTTTCAGAGGATCTTCTTCTATATAATAATATAAGAAACATATACGTCCGTGTCTGACTTTTCAAGACATTATTGTTTAAAGTCAAATGCGTCATGCTGTTTTATCCATGTTTATGTGTTTTTTCAATCAACACAACCTCGATTCTTTACTTGAAACTGAGTAATTATATAATATTACAGAAATATAATAAATTAGATAATAAATACTAACTTGGATAATCAACATTTCACTAATATAAACATAAATTTGCTTTAACTTAGTTATCTTTATTATTATTATTTTAATTTTGACAATTTTGTACAATTTAAATTTCAAAATAAATTTTCATATTCAAATATAATCACTGTAGTATACCAATCTGAATCTACGTATTAAACAAAAATTTGATCGTTAGCTTGCTGTCTTCAACGTTAATGAAGGGCAGCCGTGTTGGCGTGGTGTAGTTTTCTAATTGGCGTGTCATGTGTTTTATTTAGGATAATGCGGAGAAATTTGTTCTGTATTTTTTTATATCTTTTTAATGTGAGTTTTCGCTGCTGTAACCCAGATTTGGTATTCGTATGTAATGATTGGCCTAACGCATATTTTGTGTAGGTTGAGTGTGATGGCGATTTTTAGTGTACTGTTTCTGAATAGTAGAGGGTAGAACTTCTTTAGGGCGGAATAGGCTAAATTCGTTCTTTTTGTTATTGCCGAATCCCGCGTTATTTTCGAGTTTAGGATGATTCCAAGATATTCGACTGTAGGGGTCCATGAGATATAAACAGAAAAATTCTGTTACTTCTATGTGATTCGTGTGTTTATTTTTGGTAAATGTGATGGTGCTTGAGTCTTGGTGGAGTTGATAGTAAGTTTCCAATTATGGAACTAAATCTGAAGTTTAAGTAGATGGTTCTGTGTTTATTTCGTAGCCTTTTTATGGTTCCAGGAGGAGGGAAATATAGCAGTATGCCGTCTGTGTTTTCTTCCATTTTGATATGTTGTAGTTATATATGAGGAAAAAGAGGGAACCGATTATAGAGCCTTGTGAGACTCTTGTTGATACGCTCTTGTCCATAGATGATGTACTATTACGTGATTGGACGGTTACGTGAAATCTTCTGTTCTTGAGATAGCTGGTGACTATGGAGGTGTTTATCTGGTATAATTTGGTAAGCAGGGCTAAACTGTGCTAAACTGAATTAAAGCCTTCTCTATATATAGTACAACAAGTTGGGTTGATCTGTTCTTGTTATTTTCCACTATAATATGTTCTATCATTTGCTTTAGTTGTTGGATGCAGGACTGGTTTTGTCTAATGCCAAACTGTTGCGGGATAATGATGTTTGAGTATTTTACATGCGTGAGAAGATGAAGACATATGATCCTCTCGAGGATTATTTAGTAGACTTATTGGCCTGTAACTTGTAATGGTGGCAGATTTTCCAGGCTTGAGTACTGGTATTACTTTTGCTATTTTCCAACCCATGGAATAATATGCAAGTTCAAGTAAGCTTAATAAATGTAGTAGATTTGCATAATAGTTCTGATTGGGAGATTTTTGAGCTTGGTATTGTGATTTTGTCCGGTCTGGAAGTTTTAATGCTGGTAAGTTTTTTGATAATGATTATAATCATTTGAGGAATGCATTTTAGATTTTTATTGTGTGCGAGGAGTGTTAGTTATGAATGCTGCCTCAATTTCTTCTTGCATAGGGGAATAAGCACTGTGTGCGTTGTGATGAATGTGTTCAAAAGTTTAGGCCAGACTTTCTGTTTTTTTTTCTGGTCTAAAAAGCAATTTGTGTTGTTAGATGTACTTTGTAGGACTGACACGCGGGTTTTTGTCCCACTAGTTAGCTTGTACGTCTGCCAAAGTGTATGGTCAGTGCACTTGATTTTCTCTTCTGTTAGTTCTGCCATTTTTCCATGTTCTACTATTCTTTTCTGTATGGCGGTAGTTAGCACGTTTCTGTTCAACTTGTGTTCCTGTTTTTTGGTAATTTCGTCTTTGTCTATTTCTCTTTTCGATGAGGTTGTGAAGGTTTGACCCACTTTCGATGAGGTTTTATTTTGGGTCGTTACTAATCGGGTAATGATGTGATATGAATTATGGATTAGCTGACAGAAATCTTTGTTGCTGTGATGGAAAGGTTATAGTTTATTTGTCTCTTGCTGCAGAGTTTTGCATAGGTGCTTCAGTCTGTTACTATATTATTTACCTGTCGGTTCGAAATTTTATGCGTTTGGAGCGTAAGTTCATCTGGAGGATGATTTGAAGAGAGGTTATCTATGGTGTGATAGTTGTGAAGATAGGGGACGTTGATGAGGAAGATGTTTAATGGAGCACATTTGAGCTGATCGTATATATTGGGCTATGGATGATTTGGTAATTGTGTAATTCAAAGTGATTTTTTATTGTGGATTTGTTTCAATTTTTTTTTAT
>NIPQ01047924.1:0-10135 GCA_002806875.1 Lepidotrigona ventralis hoosana | reverse complement strand
TAGTTTTAGCGAATGTCTGTTCAAATCTTTTCGAGTTCTAAGCCTTTCGAGAGATCTCATCGTTGAATTTTACACCTTCAAGTTCGTAGATTCCAGTGGAAGGTAGCTCCTATTTTCCGCCGAGGCACGCATGCACACGTGTCTTTGAAGTATCGTTCGAGCAGAAATCGACCGGAACGTTTTCTAATTCAAAATTGATGCAACTTAATTCCATGTCAATGAGAACAAATCCGATTTCACCGGATCTGCTTACGCTGCATGCACACGTGTCTTTGAAGTATCGTTCGAGCAGAAATCGACCGGAACGTTTTCTAATTCAAAATTGATGCAACTTAATTCCATGTCAATGAGAACAAATCCGATTTCACCGGATCTGCTTACGCGTTAAAAACGCCCTCTTGAGAAAATCTGAAGAGCACGAACAGAAGAAACACGAGAGGAATAATTCTAAAATCGAACGTCATCTTGGCAAATATTAGCATAAGTCTACTCACATCTTCAAACCTAACAATTCATTTCTTCTTTTGAGGTACATCGTATCGACATGCTGCCGCGTAACAATCGAATTAAAAAAAAAAAAAAGAAAAGAAGAAGGAAACGAAACAAAAACAGATTCATCGCGTTCGTCACGTGTGGTCTTGCGTTCGATCGTTTCGCGATCTTCAATGTGGCTTTTTTCCCTCTCCGACTTTAATCGACTTCACGAGCGAAGTATCGAACGGGCCACCAAAAGAGCGAGGCGATCGCGAGCGAGCAAACGAGCGGATCGTCGTGTCGGCAGGTATTCGATAGCACCGCAAGGGTCGTCGACCGCAGGTGCTACACGCTCGTTCGTTCGTTCGTTCGTTCGTTCGTTCGTTCGTTCGCTCGTTCGTTCGGCTTGTTCGTCCTCGCCGAAACTCACAGCCCGCTGCCCTCTCTCTCTCTCTCTCTCTCTCTCTCGCACTCGTAAAAAAATTTACAGTCACGTCGGTTTTTTCTACGCGTCGTTGTTCCACTATCCGTGCCTGGCCGATAATGCCCGGCCGTAATTGGTTAGGAATTTTGACGTTTTGGCTTTTGGAATTCCCGTTACGAAAGCAAGAGTTGGCTGCTCGTCAGGATTTCCAAGCTAAGTAGCGATTGAAGCTTATCACGCTGTGTCCACATTTTCTGGTGATGGATTCTTCTTTTAATACCGCATCCAAAACGTGCGAGGTATTCTTCCAAACGAGTATTGGATATCAAACATGTGCAGATCGTTCTTACCTGTATTGCATCCTATTGTAAACTGTCCAGTGAAATTAGATCGTCAATGCCAGACACAAAGATCTTTGTACGCTTGAAAAACAAAAGTACTCGTTGCCAAGGATGTCAATTAAGAGCAATTAAGGTTCTTCACACGTGTGATATTTTTTAAATGATACTTTTCGTGGACTTTTGTGAATCATTTATAAACGTATCAAACGTTATATACCTCAGTCGGTTGACAAAGACGTTTAGGAAACTAGATTAATGGATTCTCCAATATCCTCTTTAACGCGAAACAGAAAGAAACTAGCGCAAGAGTTGAATCCGTGCTTTGTCCATCGAAATACGTTCGTTAAAGGCGACGCAAATGAAACAGGGGGGGAAAAAAGGCGGCGGCGAATGTCCACCGGCTGGAATCTAGCATTGAAAGAGCGCCGAAAGCAGCGGGAACTTTTGAACGAGTGCCTGGTTTCTCGAGCCGATTCACCTCGACAAAGCTCGCAGGACAATGACCCTTGAGCCACCACGTGGCGAGTGATGTCTCTTCCCCGTCAAACCACCTTACCTGCCTGATTTAAAGCAACCACCCGGCCGTGAACCTTTGAGTCTTCCTAGGGTCTCCGCCTTTTCCCTCCGTCTTATTCGCTCCTCGCCGTCCTCGTTCTTCCTGGACTCGCCGATAGGTATTCGTGTCTGCTCGCGAGTAGACAGGGCTGATCGACACGCTTCGCTTGCCAGCCACACTGCAGTACACGTACATGCAAGAGTGGAATTGTTACGTTTAGGACGGAGATACAGGATAGGTGTGAAAAAAAGAGGACTGGGTTAAGAGGCTACTAAACTTAAAGCAGTATAGGGTGTCTTCCTAGTGAGTTTTAAGTAGAAATCTCGCGTTTCTCGCATTTTCTTCTAAAGAAAGCAAGAAATTGTACAAGAAGAATGTGTCTTCTTAGTTTTGTTTCACTCTTGGATGATTTCAACCACGAAATTTCTGAGTTTTCAAGATCCGAATGTCATTGAACTGTAAAAGAAAAAAAAAAGAAAGTTTGAACGAAAGTTTAGGAATGAGAAAATTCTCGATTCTCGATCTACGAAGATAGATTGAAATATCTGTTGAGAAACATTTAACAGTTCTCTCTCTCTCTCTAGAAATAAAATTTTCTCGTCGGAAATATATAAACGCAATTCGAGGAATACGAGGTAATATTCTTAAAGGGGAGAGGTCAGCGTTTCTTTTATAGAAACGACGGAGGAGGAGGTGCAAGTTCAGCGACTTCATCCGCGCTTTGCACTTCCGTATCGTGAACCAAAGTTGAACGTTCTGTTAATAACATGCGTCGTCGACACGAGGATCCATTTGCATCGGCGCTGTAATCAAACCAGAGGATGAACGATCTCGATTCTCACGTGCGTCCATTTGTCTCCAATCTCATTGTCGCGGACGTTTATTTCATACCGCCTGTTTACAGCGCATAAAGCACTTTTTTTCAGACTTGAGATTACACGGCGGCACGATACGGTGAGAGAGATACGTTTCTCGATGGACAAAGGATTAAAATTGCGTCTCGCTGAACTCCGATTCAATTGTTCGTATATCTTCGAATAATAACAAAGCAGGAATGGAATAAAATATTGACGGCACGTGCGTGTGATATGAAACATACGTTCCGTTGCTGCATCAATTTTACAAATTCAAGTCGGAACAACTGATTGATTTAATTCGTAAATAAAAAAAAAAGTACGAAAATCGAGAGATGCGCGTTGTGTTCTGTGAAATTAAATCTGAGGTAGCTGCAGATTTAACTTCAGCAAGAACACTTGTAATTACCAAGCTGAATGGGAAATTATGTAACACGTTCTAACGATGTAGCGTTCATTTTGATTAATCACCTTGTCGGTACCCTGAAGGAGGTGGTGCCCCATGGACTTTGAGCGTCAACCTTTTGATCCCAGCTATTTCCTATCGTTTCTTCCATCTCTGGCAAGCCAAGGTTGACGATCCTTGGAAGAAAAGATTATTAAGCATGGTTGCGTTACGTGGACCTTCGGTAAATGGCCGTGGTTCGTGCAGTTGCGAGGTGCACTGACCGCGGATAGAAACACGTGGACGCGGACCGTGTCGGTGACAGAGGTTTCCGTAGATGGGAAGGAAAAACGGTGGGGGGGGAGAGAGAGGGGAGGGGGAGTTTCGAAGGGCCCGATGATTTCACGCGAAGCCTCAGCAATCATCGTACGTGACGAAATGAACGTCGCCTCTTACGAAATCTCCGGCGCGGCCACGTGACGCAGCGTCGCGCTTGCCTGTTTCGTCGAAAAGAACGGGACTTTTTCTGGGCAAGTTTCGACAACTTCCCGCCTCGTCGTGAAAGTGTTCTTGATACGAAATGATAAAATAGCAGAGAATGCAAGGGGCGAGAAGAAGAAAGAGAGAGAGAGAAAAGGGGAACAAAATTAAAGTCGCAAATACAAGTGGCACATTGTCTCGTTTAGCGCGGCTAGATTTATCTGACCGTAGAGACCCCGGCTCGTAGAGATCGTTTAGCCCACTTCGCACATCTAAAACTGGTAACGTGTCTGCAGATGCGTAATTATAACTTCACACACGCGTCTCTTATTTTAGAAATGTGTTTCAGCATGGAACAGCTGGATAATCACTTTCGACTATGTCCGCAACCGCCATCCTGTTGCAATTCCGTTAATTGCGACCGTTTTACAGCCGTTAAAGGAATCCGGCTCCCTCCGCAGCATTGTTTTTCGAGCCATTACCTGAAAAGCTTGTTAAAAATCTCGGAAATCTGCGTTTATTTTAAAGTCGAGTTAAAAGGGTCGGCTCAATATTACTTTAACTTCGAAATAAATGTTTTGTATGTTAATATTTGAACTTTGAATGGGATATGAATCTAAGAAACTCACACCGAGTAACTGGTACCACGGTTAACAGGTTAAGAAGCAGGAAAAAAAAAAAAAGAAAAGAAAAGAAAAGAAAAAAGATTTGGTAGGTTAAAGAAACATTGCACCGACAAATTTCCAAGAATGGGGCACTCGTCGGCGCGCGCAGCCGCAGGGCAGAGTTTCCGTTTTCTTCTCTCCCTTCTCGGTGGTGTCTTTTTTCTCCTAATCACGCGGCTTCTAGTGACGTAACGCAGCAAGGTCTTACGGTATCTCCGGGAACGGGCCTACATTACGTGAGTATCCCTACACGCGATCCGCACGTACGTACTTACTTACGTGTATACTTGCGTAGAAGATCCGCTACACGTTGTTTGACTTCTCCCCCTTTCATCGTTTATTCTCTCTCTCTCTCTCTCTCTCTCTCCACCTTCGTTCCACCTTTGTTCTTCTTTTTTGCCTTCTCTCCACTCCTTCCACGTTTCTCTTTGATCCGTATTTCGCTTCGTGCAGCTCATTGAAGCGGGATTCTAAAAACGATTAACGGTTTAAACCGTTCTCCCTTGATCGTTATTTGAATGCATGCCCGATTGTTCCTTAATCGTATGCAACGTTCTCTACCTTGCTCTACGAGGCTGGATCTCGTTCGACGAACGATCGTTGATTGGGCCCTCGTCTGCGAATAAATTAGTAGCGGGCGGGCGTGATGAGAGAATCTTGGTCGGACAAAGGATTGCCAAAAGGATGCTCCGACCGTGCATATTTATCGCCTAGATACAGTCTAGATTTTCCGAGCCAGGCCTCGGAAAATTCAATTCACTTCAACTAGAACGTACATGATGACGTAAAATGCGCAAATAACGAGCAGAAAGGACAGAACGTCGGGGAAATAGAGTTCACTGTGCCTGGTGATTGAATCAAAGTTTTTGATTCATATTAGATCGTATGGTCTTCGAAAGCAATATCGAATTTTGTGCCACGTGTCGTTGAATACGATCGCGAAGATCTAGGGAAAAGAATGAGACTGGAGAACACGATTCATCATTTCGTCCAAATGTCAAAGCTCTTGGCAAACGAACCTAGAAGTATCGCGCACGCAATGGAAATAATATCACATCAAAGAAAATAACTCTCGCTGAAAAACGGATGATTTGCGAAATTCTTAAAACTCTGGCAGGTATAAAAATCTCTATTCGATAAATAAAATGCAGACTTCGTCGTAACGTAATTCGAGTGTGTGAAGAATCGCGTTCGAGTCTATTGTCTATGGGATAGTAGGACCCGGAGACTGTGAATGAACGATTCGCACGGTTCCCTCGAATTCCATGGGAACCAGTGGGCGAACCTCCACACGGAGAATTCGTCATCGCGTGTAGGGTCATCGACGCGGTTCGTTTTCCCTTGTTCCGCGATCGGTATGCGCGGGTGCTTGGTCGCGATGCCGACAGGTGAGCAGAAATAGACGTGTATACACATGTACGTGTATACGTATGTAAGATACAGTTAGGAGTACCGTTCTGAAAATGCAGCGGCTCGTGTCGAGCCCGGTGAGGGAGAAGAGCGAGAGGAGAGTGTTCGGCGTGTAGTCTTCGCTTGCGCGGCCGGTTCGAGCGGCGCTTTAACTCAAACGGACACGGCCAGAGGCGGGGATCCAGTCGAAAGGTGTATAACGGTAGCGATAAATTCAATGGCACGATGGAGACGATGAAACACGGAATATGAGCGTCGTTGCACGCGCGACGTTACGTGCAAATAATTGTAACCGATGATGACAATAATAATAATAACAAACCAGAACCGTCGTTGTCGGCAAGAACCCATCCATCGTTTCCCTTTTCGCTGACTGCAATTACGTCTCGTAAAAGACGAAACGAGTCACAATGTTTTTAGATTAACAGTTCAATTTCAATCGAACTGTTGTCGCGTCAATTGAGAAATGATTTTGATCGATGTTCCAGTTGGACTTTTTAAATGAATTTCCCACCAGGATCGTAGGGAACTTTAGCTCGAAGTAAATTTAATGAAACATTCTACAGTCAGTCAATTTTCGGTCAGGACTTGAAACAAGCTGTCTCTCTATCGTGGTCACTTTTCTGCTCGTTCGATGAAACGTGCAACCTGTAACACCGACACCAAAACATCGACCTAATCCGAGCGAAACGAGAAAAAAACAGTGCCAGAACAGATATATTGTCGTAGGAGCAACTTTACCTTAAAGGGACACGATCGTTCGTGTCGACCGACAACTCGTTCCTCTCCGACTTTGTCGTCCGTCTCTACGTTTAAGCTCGTGAAATTACGAAGGAAACGATTTTACCACTCGGAGAACGGGAAACATCGAGCTCAGGTTTCTCAAAATTGACGGGCCGTCTGTGAGAATGGGTAGGAAACGGTGCGAGATACGAGCGCGTGGCTCTATCGCCTCGAAGACGGAACAGTCTATCTGAAAAAAGGAATACAGGCTGGTAACGGATCGAACGAGAATACTAGCCAGAGCGGGACGCAGTAGTAGCGCGTGCGCGTCTCATCCCTGAATCGCGTTGAACCAATGAAACTCTCCCTCTTACACAGGCCTCGGGGGGATAGAACATTTCGATATATTTCGGGTAATTTCTATCAGCGATGTGACCCCATAGAAATCTGGCGAAAGACGGGCGAAAGATAGTGCGAGAGGTTGGCAGATTGGAAGAAACAGTGTGCGAAACAGTTGTCGGGGGATGTTGACAAGAGGGACGATCAGCTACGAGGGAAACGGGTATATGAATCAGTGTTATCCGGGCGGGGTGGTAGTAAACGGTGGCTGCTGCTCAACACTGGCTGCCATCTGCTGACGGTTGCTTCAAGCTCGAGCCACTGGTTCCCCGTGAAGTGCATAGCCAAAACGAGACGTTCGGCTCGAAAACGACATCGGCAGCAGCTTTTCCCACGAAGGATCGACGGTGATCCCGTTCGTGACGCGATCCACGCGTGACAGCCGCGACGCGGGTTTCTTTGCTGTTGAGTGTTGTTTCCGCGATACCGTGTTGTGTTGCTGCCAGAATCGAAAGGGCGAACGATCACGTACCAACCAGCCAGGATGACGGAGACGACAATGACGTAAAGCCCACGAGGCCAAGTGGATCCAACTTCACCGTTGGCGGCGGCTCCTGACTCGTTCTTCGTGCACGAGTCGGTCAATCTGATCGATCTGATCGTGTTTGGCGTTCGAAATTATGGGGATCGTCGGTGTGCATCGTGGCTGCTGTGTAGCACCTTGATCGAGACCCGAGAGAGAATCTCGGACAATGATCGAGAAAACACCGTTCGAGCGTGCGACGATCCTTCACGGTGATGTCTCGTGCGAATACTTGAACATTGGGAAAAGTCGATGACTGAACTTTTGTCGGATCTGACAACAGAGACTGAGATCGTCGTCTGTCGTGACATCGCGTTGCTCGAAAGACAATCGAAATTACGTGACATATACGTGGTACTCGTTCGAGTGAGAATAATCGGTGGTTCTCTCCGTCGTAGACCGATGAAGGAAACCGATCGAAGAGAGTGGACGATCAGGACGAGGCGAAATGTGAGGGAACAGGAAACGCGAGCGCGCGGGTATCGAATTGTTTCGCTGCGTTGCACGACGTCGTGTTGAACGACGAGGCTGGTTGTTAACGGAATATCGACCGAAGACCGTAGCTACCGAATTAGTCGTGACGAAGGTCGCACATGAACGCCTGCACCTGGTTCTTGGAGATCTCGATCAGCCACCTCGAAACAGTATCAACGTTTGCCCTCGTCGAACCTCCGTTCTCACGCATACTCTGACAAAACGAATATCACGAACGAAAGGCTGGTCCACAGCCTTCGCCAATGAGCGCCAATTACTTTCGAGAAGTCTGACAAAACAGACCTGACAGTCGTTCGTGCACAGTGTCTGTCTTTCTTTCTATTTTTTTTTGTTTTGTTCTTTCTTTTCTTTTTTTCTTCTTCATTCAGAAAAATTCGTGAGTCAACGGCGTTATTATAATTGTGTCTCATCCCTTCCAGTGACGCGTATATACACGTATTTGAAAAGATTAGAAAAACAAAGCCAGGACGCGCGCAGCTGGCTGTATCAAGTGCGTCCAGATTAACGAGTAGGAACATTGAAACCGAAAGTGCGAACTGGATGAAACTCCCTCGAAGAACAGTTCTCTGAACGAGACCTACTGACCTATCGACTCGCCTACTGCCCCACCTTTCCTCCGCTAGCGCTGCTGCGCTTCTCTCTCTCTCTCTCTCTCTCTCGATGTTTCTCGATCCTATTGTCCTTTAGCCGGGTGGATATCGAACGGTGAATAGGTAAATTGACGCATCGGAGGACACCGACCGGTAGAGGAAGTGGATGTTAGAAAAGGCAGGAGGTCGACGTGGCTGCGCGTACGAACGCGCGGATGAATCGAAGAGAGTCGTTCTTTGAACGAGACCCACTGACCTATCGACTCGCCGCTGCTCCACTCCTACTACCCTCGTCGTCTTTTTTCCCTTGCCACCCTATTTCAGCTTTTCTCCCCTGCGTTTGTTGGCGTGCCGCGCGCGTCGGGCCATTCGTAATTCCATTTCGTGTCTCCGCTGACAAGGGGTAACGCTCGAAGATAACGAAAAGGTCGATACGCGGCGTATACACAGGACACGTAATATACACATTACACGCATGTATATAAGGACAAACGAGTGCCTAAGTATTTTCAATCGGTACTTTTTTCGACTGATCTTGTTCTAGGCGTAACAATTTCGAGATTCTCTCTGTCTCTCTGTCTCTCTCTGTCTCTCTCTCTCTCTCTCTCTCTCTCTCTCTCTCTATTCCCTTGGTCTTTTCCCTCCGTTTTTTCTCTCACATTTGTTGCTCCGCTTTGGAGATTTTTTACTTCTTGTTTTTTAGCGCTTGTATCGCTAGCGTCAACACCGTGTTCAGGGTATATACTGTTACGCATTAATCTCGATCGCGTTTTTCTCCGCGGTTCTTCAGTTTCGTTCTTCAGGATCGTCCAAGCAAAGGTAGATCGAGTCGAGTAACTGAATAAATAGGGTGTCGTCGTTGATACAAGGTGAAGAGTGCCTAAAATTTTATGCCTTTCTCGATTGACTGATTATTGATACGTGACGGTATGTATCGTTGTTAAAGTCCCTGTGTGTGTCTTGTTCTCGCATTTATCTCTGTAGCGTTACATCTTAATTCTTTCGACTTCTTTTCCCTTCGTCTTTATCGTGAAAGAGGATCGAAAGTGGAACTCTTTCATCACAAAGTAACGAAGGTCGACAACGCTTTGCGATCGATACGACAAACAGTGCCTCGAGATTATTCTCTTCTCTCGACTGACCGACCGAAGAAACATATACATTGTTGTACCTTGTAAGCTTCCCTGATTTTTCGCGGTTTTTCGCTTGTTGCTCTCGCCTTTGGGTGTGTCCGCAGATTTCGCCTCGTTTCTCGTCCCGTTCCCTTTTGTTTTCGAAAAAGGGACCGAGCACACAGCTCGAAGGGAAACTTTTGTCGAGATAGATAATCGAAAGGGGGAAATTCTTCCAACGACTAACTAAAATACTCGTACGTAAAATACTCGTCTCGACTGAAATCTCATCGTTTTTTCCTCCTTTCGAAATTTCGATCTCGAGCTTTCGACGCTCCTTGAAACCTCTCCTTTCTTTAAATTCGTCGCTCAACGTTCAGAGAACGAATCGTCGTGATCACCGAGCGCGGAGTGACAACGATCGACCGTATACACAAAAGTCGATAAAAATCGATCGCACGCGAATTACTTCTCCATGTCTTGCATCGACGATGCATCGAGAACGATCTCGTCGAGTTATCGGCTATCGCTGACTACTCGATCGCGCGAACACGACTACCAAAGGAATCGTGTCCCGTCGACCAGGTTGCCAACATAATCGAACATCGTCGAACTGTTTTGTCGGGTCGACAGTACGAGCGATCGATCGATCGAACGAACGAACGAACGAACGAACGAACGAACGAACGAACGAACGAACGAAC
>NIPQ01047900.1:0-10125 GCA_002806875.1 Lepidotrigona ventralis hoosana | reverse complement strand
CTTTTTTTTTTAAAAAAAAAAAAAAAAAAAAAAGAAGAAGAAGAAAAAATGAAACTGAAATTAAAAGTAAATATCGTGTGTTCTCAACACGCAGGCAATCAGCGTTAAAACTGCAAACTGAAATTGCGAGCGTGCGTGCAATGTGAAAAAAAAAGAGAGAGCGCCGACAATGGTGGAAAAAAAAAACTGAGGAAAATTGAGGAGACAGCGGCTGGAGGATTGACGCGGATCATTTTTACATCGGTCAATTGCCGGGAAATCAAACGAAAATCTGCCCGGCCGTATGAAACGCGAAATAATTGCGCCCGCCGGTCGTTTCTTTATTTCACCTTTGTGTCCTGCTCTCGATTGCATGTGAAGTTACAAAAGGAACGCGGAAACACACACCGGTGCTGCTGCAGCTCTTCTGAAATGGAAACGTTTCTTCTGGTCGAATCGTCATAACGAGGCATACGAGCAATTTCAGCAATAATAATTTCCACGGTATGCTTGAGAGGGAAGAAATAAATAATAGTCAAATACAGATGATCTAGTTACGTAACTAGTTTTCCAACGTTTTGCATTATTTGTCGTCAAGTATAATAATTAGACAAAAGAAATGCATGTGAGGAAATTTAAAGTAGGTTTTAAAGATCTCGAAAGAAACAATGACTTCTCCTGACAAATCAATATTATTATTTTTTTTATATATATCACCGAAATTTTAATCAATGTAGAAATTAATTTGGCACTTTTTTTAGATAATATTGCCATTTATATATTGATGTTGGAATCATTCTGATTGGAAGTTGTTTTTCGATTAATCGGAATTATTCTTATATTTAAGAGAAATTTTCATTTAATAATTGCTTAAATACTTTGAAATTTCAATTTTTTTGTTTTCATATCGCGTTATTCTTGGTCGGATAAATGTAAATTATTATTAGTAAATTTTCACATCTAATAGTTATATCTAAAGATCAGATTTTAACTTTCTGAAAAGAAATAAAGATTGCTCCAAACTTTGCTACAGGTTATTTATTCTTCGAAGAATTGAAAATGATCAAACATCTTCAAAACGTGATAAATCGAATGACACGGAGTACATATTCCTTAATGTTCCTAATGAAATTGCATCTAACGCTCAATGCACGTAAAAAGTTAATTTCACGTCAAGAGTTTTCGATGCTGAGCGTAAATGGANTAATTTAAAAAAAAAAAAAAAAAAAAAAAAGATCAGGACGATTCACGCAGTTTCTATAACACTTTGCTGACAATTACCTCAGCGGTAACGACTGACGAAGAGAAATACGAATGCAGCCAGAAGTGGACACGAAAAGGGGGAACAAAATAAGAAAAGAAATAAGAACAGCGCGAATTTCAGGAAACTAGCCAAAGTAAACGATGCAGAAGAGGCGCTTTCTCCGATGGAAAACCTGATTTAGATTACGCTTGTACACGCTTGTGCAAGGTGCTGCATCCACCTATGTGCACGTACGCTCGTACGTGCTTTTACACGACCAATAGACAGACGAAGGAAAAGTGTTCGACAAACAGGCCGCGATGCCTCTGACAAATTAACGTGATTCGTTGCACTATTATTGCGACGACTAGATATACGATACTTGAAGAACCTGTCTCTCTGAACATTTTAAGACCTCCAAAAGGAATAGAAAAACGCGAGAACATTTTTCGATTCTTTTTTGATTCACGAATGATGCATAGAGAAACGTGAAAGTCAACGTGATACACGCGTTGAATACTCGTGTTTGGAAAATAAAGAGAAGAGGCGTTTCGAATCACTTCGTGAGATTGAATTATATGCTAAGATATACTGCAGAGAATACGATTGTGAGAATACCAATGATGCACAGAGAAATTTGAAAGTTAACTGCGTTGAACATATAATATGTTTAGCATTCGTATTGAAATGAAAACATCTCGATTCACTTTGTGAAATCAAATCATAAGCTAAAATATATAGAGCTATAGATCAATGAAATTTATTGCACATTTCTATGAAAGCTTATAAATTCAATTGCAATCACGCCTGGATAAATATAAACATGATAGATGGAGATGAGCAATTCGTGAACTTTTTATATTCGACAATGTATTCGATAAATCGTTTTTTTTTTTTATTTAACTGGCGAATGACATGTAGTAAAACATATGTTGCGAAAAGATTTAATGAAAAATGCGTATAAGGAAAAGACGATTGGAACCATTTAACAAAATTAATTAAATTATTCATTTTTCTACGAAAATTCGCATTCTTATGAAAGTCTACAAATTCGATTAATTAGGATTGGAACCATAACCACCATCAAACTAATTCCACAAAATAATTCATCTCAACGTGTTAATGACATGCTACTCACGATGCAACAGAATGCACGTAATGCAACAGGTTAGTAATGCAATGACAAAACATACAAGTAAGCACTTGCTCTTGGTTTCCATCACTAACCGGTCTTTCATATTGGACACACACACACACATGGGAGAAATTTTTCTTTGGCTTTTCGATTGGCGATTTCGTCGCCACTGCTTGGAATTGTTAACGAAAGCAATTTTCCCTTGAAAAATTCCTAAAATTCTAAATTGAAAATCAAGTACGTTGTTCTCCAATATCGAAGGGAACGATAAGAGTTAGAAAATAAAAATCTGTCGTTTGAACATTACAGTTTTCTATATAACTTGAATCAACAATGAGTTAAATTGGATATTTTATATCAGTCTTTATCACGTATTAAAGCTCCTAGCAAATAGATAACTCGATAAAATACTATCTATAATACTATCTAAAATACTATCTTTTGATTAACACAGAGATAAGTTTTAGCCAACGTCTTTAGCCTTTCGCCTTTTTTACACGTTTCGGATTGCTTCACGCTTAATTCCTATGATTATACATTTCCGCGTGGAATCGTTACTTAACGCTTACTCAACTGCCTATATTAATTAAATTATTATAAGCATATGATGTGTCTTAGATATATTGCAAAAAAGCAAAGTTTATATAATGAAATTTCAATATTGTTATAAATAAACCTGTACGTGTATAAATTATAATTATCTATTAATCTACGATTCACAATCCATATCTGAAAGTATTAATAAACATGAATGAAAGAAACAATTCATATTAAAGAAAATTCACTAGCTTTTTTTCGTCAAACAAATAACCTGTATAGCAAGTGAAGTAAATCTGCGAGAAACGTATCGTGGATATCGCATTATGTTACCTTTATTCCATGATTTAATTTGATATTGTTTTGCTAGATTATTCAGCAAGTTTCACGATTAATGCTCCTGAGATTCCAGTCACATGCTCGAGGAATTCTCAAGAAATTCTCCAAGTAGCGCAATAAAATTTCTATTGTATTTTATTAAAATATATATGTTTCAATGAAGTGTGTATGTCTCCCGATTTCTTTTTAACTCCTTCCTTTCAGACAATGTTCAATACATACTTCTACTCAAAAGTTTTAGGACTTTTTATTCTTAATATTCTATTTGATGTGTTGATGTTATATTTTATAATTTTAAAGTCCTTTATATTATTTCATAATGATATTTTATAATTCTACAGATTCCTTGTATTTCATTTCTTCCAGTTATAAGACAGATATATACAGTATATTAGTCGTAGAGATTTTTGAGTTGAAGTTGTGCATATACATATCACACACATTCTTTAAATCCTCGAAAACCTATCGAAACATTTCAATGTCGTTGCAAAAAGAACGATGCAATCAACAAATCTGCCTTGAATAAAAAAAAAACTTGCTCTGTTAATGTAAAATTAACAGAAGACATTTTTTTTAAACTATAGAGATGGAGATATAGAACCCGACGATGACAAAAAACTAATCAAAAGAAAATAAGCCAGTCTGCGACTTATTATTGAACAAGAAATAACTTCGAGCGAATTCGTAATACCCGATATACTCTAAATTTTTTTCTCATTCAACAATGATCAATCGCGGATATTGATATCCTTCCAACGAGACTGATAATACTAGAAATCCCGGGACTAGAGAGTTGACAACCTTGTACTATGCACCTTGTTCTGCAGGACGATCTATACAGATTCACAGGTCGATATCCAAGATGTTAATGTCTTTTATAACTGTATGCAACCAGCAAGATGTTTAATGACGTGATTACGAAATATCGTCGTCGAAGCATCGTAAAAACTGTTCTAGATTAAACGTCTTTCTCTTTACACAATCTCTCCCTTATATGTAATACTAATACTAGTGTGTCTAAGATTTTTAAAAATCTCCCTTGTGCAACGCGACATATCGACATGTCGATAAATATGGGTAATTTATGCTCTTGATGCGTTTCAATCGGGCACAAGATGTGAACAAACGTTACTTTTTAATATATGCAATATTTGTTCGATTCTGATAGCGCTGGATAATATTTGCACGTACAGAGAAAGGAAATATTTGCCTGCGGCAAAGATTGGAAGTTAATTTGTACTTGTTTCATTGATAAAGAAATGACAATGTTGAAATATTTTTTTCACGAACAATTATAGTGTAAACCTCAAATCGTTTGAGTAAAACGTTTACGCTATTATCTCGTCATATTTTGTTATTTAATCACGACGGTGTATAAAGAGATTTGCTGTGCTAAAAGAAATAATTATTCGAAAAATGAATAGGAGAAAACATCATTGGTGAGTTAGAAAGTAGAAGTGACCTAGAATCTATCTGGAAAGTTTTTATTCCACAAACATTTATATGATTTATTGATTTTCGTTTAATGTATTTATTGCTATAATTTTTATTGNTAGGAGAAAACATCATTGGTGAGTTAGAAAGTAGAAGTGACCTAGAATCTATCTGGAAAGTTTTTATTCCACAAACATTTATATGATTTATTGATTTTCGTTTAATGTATTTATTGCTATAATTTTTATGCAGTCNATGTATTTATTGCTATAATTTTTATTGGTTTGCAGTCGTTTAACGAATGACTCCGATAGTTGAAGCAACCAGATGGTTCAATCAAAAATAGACAAATACTATTGACATTGTACTTACACGAGCAATTGTGAACAACTTGAAGTCTATCAACTTGATCGCCCGATCAAAAGTTGCTCGATACAAACACAGTTTTAATAATCACATTTGCTACATTTTATTTATAGATTTTCCTTTCCTATTTTTTTACTAGAAATCACCGAACGAAATCTCTTGCGAAAAGCATGCAATGTGAAACGTGCAAACACTCCGCCGTTTCATAAGTGTTCATTCACAAATAATCTTTGAAGCAGATAGCACTTATATGACGATAAAAGAATTCCGACAGACTACAGAACACGGTACAGCTTTCACTATAAATCACTCTTCGCGCAACTCGAGTTCGATCTGCCACGGATCATCATCATCATCATCACTCTATCCATATAATTGTTCGACTTTCATTATTCAAAGTTTCGCGGTTGTGTTCTCCGGCAACGACACACTGCGATAACAAAGATCGAGACACTCCCGGAAAATCTGCATAATTTAAACATTCGAACGAGAAGTAAATCCCTGTGTTTCTCAACGATCGTTATTACCACGTGATAAAGTCGATCTGTGC
Organism: Lepidotrigona ventralis hoosana; assembly: GCA_002806875.1. Lineage (NCBI taxonomy): Eukaryota > Metazoa > Arthropoda > Insecta > Hymenoptera > Apidae > Lepidotrigona > Lepidotrigona ventralis. The sequence goes on along the minus strand of NIPQ01047900.1, from coordinate 4,542 downwards.
AACGAAGTTAGACTGCTGTTGTATTATTATCATCATTATTATTATTATTATTATTATTAAAGCAGCTGTTTCGTTGACGAAACGAAATCCGCTGACCTCATCCTGCCGCTTCTTCTTTTCGCATTGCGATTCGATTGCGCAAAACCGAGCAAGGAGCACGAAGTGCCGTAACACGGGAAACAGCGCTTGTAATAGATGTGTAATTTAGATTAAGGATTTGCGGATGATGTGCATTAACTTTCAGCGAGATCGGCCGACCTTCTCTCTTAAAAAGTTTCATCGGCTAAATGCAGGAGCCATTAATATTTCCAGATTGCGTATTCGCACACACAAAGGGCAACATCGCGTTCGTGCTTTCTTTTTTTTTTTTTTTAATAAATCTCGACACATTTACGAAATGCCAAACGAGTTTCTAGCTTGAGCTATATTTCTTTATTGAATTGATTGTTCGAATGCTTTTCACGATTTCCGCGAAATGTGATTATCATTGCTAATTATTGGTCTGTGTACATTTTGAGAATTGTCTGAAATTTCACACTGTGTCGTTGCAGTGATAATGAAATTATTAGCAGAATGTTCGAATGAATTGTTTCGACGTTCTGAACATATTTGTAAAAGAATAAGATTCTATAGAAGCTCTTCGTACGTGAGAGTATACTTTGCCTACCCTATTTACATAGCAAGAGAATTAACATTCTACTGTATCGTACGAAACGAGACATCGCTATCAGAATAAACAGGCATTCAACTTTTTCATCGTCAAATGCAAAGTGGAACAAACCGTGGCGCAGGACAAACTACGATCGCCTATATTTCATTGTTAATGAAACATTTAGACAGACGCAAGTGCTTTTTACCACCATGGAAATCGATTTATTTTCAAATTGCCCGTACGAACGATTACGAAGCTTCAAATGCCACTTCGAACTTTCGCGATTTTCAAAATGAAAAAACGAAACGATAAAAATTACAAATCGTCCGAGCGTTCAGGATGTAAAGTTGTCGTCGTTGTAATCGCATTTCTCTTTTCGAACGTAAAAACTACATATGAATATTCATCGTTGGAAAAAGTGGTAAAAAGTGGTCGATATTCGAGTCGCGTAAAAACTAAATAAAAAAAAAGAAAAGGAGGGAGATAACTATCAATTATTTATCATATATTGAATTAATTAGTCTGCATCTAGGGTAATTACACCAGACGAACTGATCGTTTTAAGTCGAGTGTTTTCACGATCTTGGCGTACTTAACGAGCACTGGCGACACCGTATCGAAATTTAAGGCGGATAATCTTGAAAAATGCGCGCTCGTTGTAACGTATAAAGTTTAACATACGACTGAGCACTTTGTACAACGGGCGGATAAAACGGAATTCTCGATGGTCCTCGAGAAAATTCGTGAACTATTCAAACATCCAGAAAATAAACAATAATTCCTCCAAATCAACTATGATAGATAAACAATATACCTATTTTTTTTAATTGGTTAAATACGTGCACAATCTATCATATTATTAAAATTCCTATAAATATGTAAAAATCCGTTACTCATAATTAACATGATTTCCCAAAATGACAAACCACTTTGGTTTATCAACCCTACGATTCTTTTCGAGTCTAAAGGAGTATTATAATCCAACAGATATCATTGAAATACACATAGATTTTAATATATAAAAATAATTTGCATAATTCTCGCTCTCTGCGGAAACAAAAAAAAAAAAGAAAAAGGAAAGATATCCGAGGGAAAACAAAATTCTTGACACATTAAATTCTGAAATAAAAATGTACAACTCGGAGAGTTTTCCATCGGGGCCGCAACTCGAAACAATGTCACCGTCCAATGGCACGCATAATCGCGTCCGGTTGAACCCGTACTCTCGTTCAGCGATCCAACAGGCCAAGACCTAGCTGTCACACACGGCTCGTCATGCGAAAATATCTGGAGCAACTGGAAAAGCGCGAAATTTACGAGCACCCGATGTATTATTTGCCGCGAGAGATCGGCAGCGCACGACTAGGCGTGGTCCACGCGGATCTGCAGCTCTCTTTCCTTCCTTTCTTTTCCTCCACGTTCATTTCTGTCCGCTATTCTCTCAGCAATCTGCCATCGAGTCACTTTTCAGCACCGCGATACACTTGCAGTTGCTCGTTCGAGCACATAACATGAGCATATAATAGTAATGCGATCCGCTGGTGTTCCTACGATTTTCGGTTCAACATATAGACTGTCGGATCTCAGCAATTGTCGCTTTTCGGGCTGATTTTAAGAACATTACCACGAGCGAGTACGCCAATAATGGCATCCGGCATTGAGTGTTTAATTTAACCGGTTTAAAGAATAATTAAGCAAAGTAGCGAATTTTTGCACTTTTCTTAAACAAAACTGAAAGATTAGAATCTAAATAGCAACTTGTTTCTCCTTTTTTCTTTTTTTCTTTTTAGCTTTTCAATATCCTTGAACATTCCCATGGATCTCACTATGCTGTTGTGTAATAAATTAAATTTAAAAAAAAATTTTAAAGCAAGACATATCACACAAACACTTGTCGAACTTTAAATGTTTCGTATATTATTTTTCCCGCGATTTATCTGCATCCCGAGCAATTTTTTGCCATTTAAAATTTTCTATAAATGCTTCTAAAGTTCGCGTGTCTAGTGATAAGAGCGGTGCCGGTTACGGATTACACTCGACTGTGATCCGACCAATATCGTAATGGAAGGAAAACGTAGCGGCGATTCCGGTATTTATGTGAGCGAAGCGAAACGTTTCAGCAATGATTTTGCGAGATAGAGAGGAATAGGAAAGTAATTTCGAAGGGATGAGGTATCGATGTCCAATTCGAACTAGAACGGAATTTGATCGATGGAATGGTTTGTGGTATTAATGTAACGAGAGTGCTATCGAAGTTTCAAACATTTGACGTATGAAACGATCCATGTAATTGAGATTCATCGTTTAATCGTCGGACAGCGGTGATGAATTGATTTCAGTACAAAAGGAGAATAACTGTACAATTAAAAGATAAATGTACATTGCAATATTTGGTACTGGTACTCGGAAAGACATGTTTTCTTAAATGGAATTAAAAATTTAGAAATTTCGATTAAATCAATGGAAATTAATTTGGAGTTAAAATTCTACTAAAGTTATGAAACTTGCTAAATTATGCTAAGATTTCTTAAAATTTGTTAAGATCACCTAAAATTGGTTAGAATTTAGCTAGAAATTTTAGAAACTTTCTTAGAAACTCGTTATTTAAATTAAACCTAATGTAACTAAATCTAATTATAAAAGCAGCAACCTAAGTCGTGCATGTGAGTACAAAGCCATTCGCTGTTCGAGGACCAAAATTAGGTACTTCCGATCGTTAGAGAAAAAAACAATGTAAAAAGATTTGATATTCTAATAAAATTAATTTAATCGTGCGATAAAAAGTCGAGTGTTTTAATAAATGTAACAGGTTTAATAAACGTAATAGATTTTGATAAATGTAATAGGTACTTATATTTCCTTTTCCCTTTTCTTCCTCGAGTGACCCAGTGAACACCTGAAATGCATCTAGCGGGTCCCCCTTACTTCCACTTACGATTAAAACTTTCCAATCGCGGACACGTGGCCAAGTGCCACACTTGTGACTTTGCTTGGGACGATGAAAGGATCCGTGGCTGTCATTTTTCCAGCTAGCAAACACGTTTCGATATATAACCTTTGCGATGAAGGAACGTCCGAGATGATCCTCGTTGTGATTGCACAGCGCGTAGCGTCGATAAATCAATTCAACGACAATTTCCATCATTAATTCTTCACCTTATCGTTGCACCGCGGATTTTGCAGATTCATATTTTCGGGAACATAATTTAAAAAATTACGGAAAATTCGAAAAATTGTTTTAATTGAACTATAAAATAATTCGGGAGAATAATTAAAGGAACAGAGAGATTTATGTGTAGAAAGCATCCTTTGCATATTTTATGCAGTATTTTGTTATATTTCGTTCGGAAAATTCGAAAAATTGTTTTAATTGAACTATAAAATAATTCGGGAGAATAATTAAAGGAACAGAGAGATTTATGTGTAGAAAGCATCCTTTGCATATTTTATGCAGTATTTTGTTATATTTCGTGTGTTTCGTGGAACTTTGCATTCTCGAATTTCCTATAAATTTATATTTCGCATAAAATTCCGCTGTTTAGTTATGATACATAGGTTTCAAAGTTATAAAAGAATTTTCGTTCTCGTGAACGTCGGTCATAATTTGAAAGTAAAACGCGGTGGAGTTACGTGTAACTTCTAGTCAAGTATTATAACCGCTTCATAAATCAGAATACTATCACTTTCTACACTTATATTTATAAGCTTGGAATATATACACATTTCGAATAAAATTTCCATTAAGCGTATAGTAACATGGTCTAAATATATTTTTACTGCATTTGTGTTTTATACTTGCAGTTAGTTTAATATTTCGTTATATGTTGATTCAATACTTTTTGGCGATTGGCTATTCATTTTCTATGTATACTATATTAAAATATTTTAGC
>NIPQ01047881.1:0-10159 GCA_002806875.1 Lepidotrigona ventralis hoosana | reverse complement strand
TTTTTTTTTTTTTTTTTTTTTTTTTTTTTTTTTTTTTTTTTTTTTTTTTTTTTTTTTTTTTTTTTTGCTAGCGCAGCGATGCCAACAGCCACCAGGTTGAATTATTGCGAATTCAACGCACGGACGCGGCACAATTGCGCCGCAGGGATTAAAACTTGAAATGCACTTATGCAGCCATTGTGTTAAATATGGATCTTTGAAGCGGCTTGTTGAATACCTGTTGTGCAATCCTCGCCGATGTGGAAATCGTCGCGTTTCTGTCACTCGAAGTGCAAACGTCCCCGTTCTATTAGCTCTCGCAGTAATCCACTGCTCGAGAGACAATTTCACAATGATCGTTAAGTCGAAGAAATTGGATACATCAAATCGTACAACAACAAAAGTGAATAAAAATGATTTCTATGAATTATTAAGATTCCTTTGGAGGAAGAATTCAGTGACCGTGGTGAAAGAAGGGCAGGGAGGAGGACAATGATAAAAATTGTAAACGAGAAAAAAAAAAAAAGAAAATTGTACGAAGAATAAACAATAGATCATTTGCTAGATTATGTTTGTCGAAAGGGCTGGAAACGAAGCGGCCAGAGGCTGATCCGCGTGGTGTTCAGGGCGGACGAGGACAAAGCGTTCAAACGAGTGCAAAGAGGAGGGAAGAAACAAGCGAAAGGGAGAGGACAGATCTCCTGGAATCCCCTAATTTGCTATTTCGGCATTCCGAACCGATTCGTGTGCTCAGCTGGTTCGTGGGACCTCGGTTCGTGAGAGGCTGTTGCTGATCTATCAAAAAACGCGGTTCCGTCGGCTCTTCTTCTGTCGCCGAACCGCGATGCCGCGGTGGGACCAGCCTCGTTGGTCGTTGATGGGAACCGACCGGTTCGAATCTATCATGGAAACCATTCAAAAGGATGGAATTTCTCGTTGACGTCGTGTCCGATCGCCACGGTGACTCAGATTCGTAACTCTGCTGGAAAACATCGACATAATTGGTGTAGGAATGAGGTATCCTTGGTAATATTTTGTGTTATAGACGTGTGACAGCTGAAATTATCTTCTAAAATTACAGCTAGGTTTAAATCTTTAATAATTCGAATAACAAATGTTCCACCTGTGTGTAACAAGAGCAGGAAACTTTAGGATAAAAACGAAATGGAGGAGAAATCAAGGAACCGTATGTTACAGGGAAAATTACTCTCCTTTATTTCGTTTGATCCGAGTAACGACAACATGACTATGGAGCTATACAATACAGTAACTTAGGTGTTCAGCAAACGAGATACAAGTCAGCTGTAAATATTCTCTAACCATGATCGTGAACGTTACTCTTAATCATTGCCGTTTGTTGTTCAAACTTAGCCCTTGCCCCGCGATACAATTGTCACTGTAATTGAAGTTTCCCTTCATTCAGTCATTATTTCTAACTAATTCCCCTGAATTCTCGGAATTCGACGATGTTTCGGTCCCTCTCGCAACTTCATCTGTCGTTGTACGTTCTGTAATATCCGTTTTTTCAGAATCTTTCTGAATCGTTTCCCCTTGTTTCTGCTCTTCTTTGTTCTTATTTCTCGCGACTTTCTGTCGCGGCTCCTCCTGCCCGTCGTCCAGATACTGATCCCATTTAGCAATTCTGGCTTCCGTTTCCGCGTCGGTTTCTGCAACTCTGAAGACAAGAAGAAATTTCTCTGCTAGGCTGTGCGTTGATTGGATTAATTTAGGAGGGAAATTGAAAACTCATAAAAATGATAAAAGATTTTCCTAGGCTTAAAATGAACGATAAATGATTAGAATGATTGGAAAATATAGAGAACGAAGTACGGTTCTCGGATGATAAGTAGCTATGAAAGTAATTTTAATAATTAGAAACGAGAGAGATGTAATAATAGAAAATGAAAATTAATCTGTTATTAAATACTGGAATTCAATTTCATTAGTGATTAACAGAATGAATAAATAAAAAATAAATAAATAAATAAAATAATTAAATATATATTTATAGTAAATAATTGTAATATATAATATTGAGGAAATTGTGCAAAATTTTATAGGAGCACTGATTGAAAGTCGGCAATGTGGAATCCTACATATGATAACAGGATGTAAAAATGTCTAATAAATATTTCTGATGTTATATACGTCATGATAAAAATGTACAAATTCGTAGTTGCTATAAAGCTGATTGCTCAAATAAAAGTATAGATATTATTACATAATTTTTTCCATTTTCAACATTATCGATCGCAACACAGTAAGGTAACAACATTAGCAGCAGTTAACATCAAAAACAGCATCAATCACTAAATACATGCAAAATATCTTTCAATTGTGAATAAAACAATACCTATTTATTTTCATAGAAATTGAGTGATTAAAGAAATCATTTAGATAATAATTTACAGCAATAATTATCACACTTAAACTTCTTTTTTCAATTTTGATATCCTGGCTGTATAAATGAAATTTCACTTTAAAAATTATTATTTGCATTAAAATTACGTTCTTCTTTTTCAATTTTACATATTTATAAAATATAACGTGTGTACCATACATTTTCTGAAATATTATTTCAAAATTTATAAATCAAGAGTCAAAAAAAGTAAAAATAAAAAATTGAAAGTTTGCATATGAAAATAAATTCGGATACTTTTCCAAAAATTTGTGTCGGTAAGTCAGACTACGGGAGCGAAGAAGAAGGAAGTAAACGGAAAGTGAGCCTCGATGGTTAACTATCGACCAAGCCAGGCTGAGCTCTGGTTGGGTCGGTAAAACCGATAGCAAGGAGAAAGAGCAACGGGTAAACTTACTTGTATCTCGTCTTGCCGTCCCAGATTTCTGCCGATATTTTCCTCTGACTGAACCAACGACCGTTCAATAACTGAACGCACGCCTGTGCTTCCGCTGGCTCCCGAAATGTCACCTGTGCAACACCTTCCGGATGTCTCTGTAAAATGCAACAAAAGTTACCTTCGAACAACTTTCCTCGCATGGAAACACATGAGCAAATACAAAACAAATTCCTTTCTCTCTGCGCTGTAACGAGCATCGTTTTTTCGAAAATTTTACTTTTCATAAAAATTTACTTTTCACGCTGACAGACAGATATTCGTTCGTTTATTTCGCTCGCTCTACTCTCGAGACCTGAGTCAAACCGATGAAATGCAGACGTTAATTAAACAATGGCTCGGCTAATTGCACAAAGATGGATAACCATCGTCTTTCCACTCGCGTTACAACCACTTTTGCACCAAGACGGATCCCAGTGTTCCCGAGTTTTACGACTTAAGGCTCGCCTCACGTCGCGATACTTTCCTCCTGTGTCTCCGACTTAAACCGCAATTTATGAGCATTCGGTTTGAACATCAATTTTACTGTCTGACCTCATGCGCGACATGAAGTTCTTTGTTCCTTCTCTGCGTTGTATCTCGTTAGATCAATCGGCACGCTCTTCGTTTCATCCGTCGTCCTTCGTTGCACGTACAACGAACAAAGTCTATTTATATCTACAACCGTAAAATTAATCCCCGTTTTTATGAATATCACATAAGAAACATTCGAGATTGTCCCCACTTTCGACGAATATCTAAAAAAAAATTCTGTACATCCGCTCGACACTTGGCAAAACGTGAATTTACTGCGCTCGAAAAAACTTTCCCCATAAAACCGTGATCGATCATACCTTTCGCACATCGAAGTTCGAAAAAAGAAAGAGGAAAGCACGGAGCAAAGACGACCGGCCCGGGAAAAAAGAGGCGACCGGATATTACGCTGGAATGATATTCCCCGAATCTGGCGAGAAGTCGGTGAACGCCGACTAAAATGCATCGTCTGTTCATAAATTTGGCTCGTCAGCATCGGCACCGTTCCTCTTCCTTCGTTTTCCTCTACATCTTTTTTACCAGGTTACGCGCGCGGCTCGAAAGCGACCTGGAAAATACGAGAGAGAGAGAGAGCAACGATCGCGAGTAAATTGGCCGTCACGAAATTTCCTTTCACGCGCCGCTTTTGATCTCGAACACGCGTTCTCGGATACAGCGATAGTGGCCCTGTCCTCTCCCACCCTCGCAGCCGGGACGACGGAATTCACTTTGACATTGAATGGATTCACGCGGCTGAGACGCGCCGACTGGGTGTGTCCCTCGTTGCGAATTTATGGGGTTAGGTCATCCCCTTTCCAAGGTTTATTCGCGTCGACCATGAAGCAGTCGCACTCCTTTGTTATCATCCGTCGTTTCTCCTCGCTGCATCTTGCACCTTTGTCTCAGCTCGTCCTCAACTCAGCTTGTCCTTCAACTCCGTCTCTCCTTCGAGATTTTCCTCAAATCTCAAGCCACTCGACTAAGTTCGTTGTTTGAACTTACGAATTAGAAAACATGGAACATCAACGGAAGAAATCGGCGAACATATCTAGGCCAACGACAGCTGTCGGCTGCTCGGATTTCCGGCGTGGAAAGGAGAGAATGCTCATGAAATCTGTAACATCGTACTTTTACGTTATTTCCAGCATTCGCCGGTGTTATTTTCTCTCCCTTTTCACAATGTCGCTTTTGATCCTCATCGCACGTATTCCAGCATTGTCGCGACTCTATTCTCCGCTACCATTCTTCGGCACCCTCCATTCACCGTGTGCCGTTCTTTTTTTCCCCCCTCTCTTTTCTTTCTCTTTCCTTACCGATGTCCTTCTTTCTTTCCTTTTTTTTTTTTTTTCTTCGAGATGTCGCGCTCCCTGGTTACTAAAATTCCCATTTCAGAAACTTGCCTTGCCATTACGTGGTACAATTGCCAAATTTTGCCTAATTGTGATTTATTTAGCTGTTTCAACTTCGACTCGTCCATAATTTCTCACATCGCGACGGAACACGTACTTCCGGGGAAAAGAATGACGATGAAAGCCGATTCGAGTTGTAGGGCAGATTATCTGAGTAACTGCCGGGCGTAGTAATTGGGACGAAAAGGGAACTTTCAGAAACGGTTCGCGTTAGTTCGGTAATCGGTGGAAACGATTTCAGAGAAAGTAACTACTCTCGACCTCTCGATTGACTAATCACAGGGTGACAGGTCGCCCGTCTTTTGGTAATTCTCCAAAGGGTAATTAGGGTGGCTTGAAACAGCCTGACGCACGTGGGGAATTAAATTAATTGAGAGACTACGAAAATAACGATCTTAAATCTATTATCTCGTAAATGGCTTCACCTTCACCTGGCTCTCAGCTGTTTCTATCAGGCTTGACCACTTGTGACAGTTTCTTTTGTGTGTTGTCTGTCATGAATTCGATAAAGGTGAACGACGAGAAGCTTGAAGAATACTCGATAGCCTATAAATCATGGCTGTCCAAACTTTTGGATCATCTGGACCACAAAAATTTGCCGACGACATAGTTTACATAATTTTTTATCAGCTCAATCTAATCTATATTATTTGCTATATTAAAGGATATTGAAACGTTGAAACTTTTATAGTGGAACGATACATTGATTAGAAAATATATATTTATATTAATGAAAAAAATATGAAAACTTTTAACACTGAACTTTTCTTAGATACCAATTTTCATACAGATAGTTGTAATACGAAGAGTATTTTCAAAATGCTCGTCTAAAATTTTTGTTCTGACTCTTAGGGAAAAAGTCTCATATATCGCAAATATATAAGTTCATCATGATCAAAATATTATTCAAAATAATAAAATTCTTATTCAATTATTGGACACACCTGAAGTTTCTGCTTTACGCGGGCCATTAGAGAGATTGTAAAATTTTGTACGCCGCGTATATGCATATAGGTTAAAATATTCAAATACTTGTTCACTCAAAAAAAGAAAAAAAATCTTTGCGAGTGACATTACGTGATTCTACTACTCTTAATAGCGGTATTAAAGGGCTGGAATGGAAAGATCATCGATAGGTCAGCGATGACTCACGCGTCACCAATTGACCTAGATGTCGCACCGAGCGCAATATTTATTAATTTCGAATTTACGAATTCACAAAGCAATTCAGTAAGATTTCAATACATTGAAATTTCACAACATTGATCCCCGTTTTTCGTTTTTTTTTTTTCTTCTTTCACGCGATCTAGAAACTCTAATATGATAATCAACGTTTTGTTTCCATATAAATTTATGAACAAACACGCGAATGGTATTCTGTTTCGTAATGCTGCTAATTAATTACCTCGTTACATCTACTTTAACTGCCCATGCGATTACGCTAATTATCCGCTTGTTATGCTACTTCAAAGTGGGGAAGTTCATCTAATAAGTACGTTGTTTCAAGCGACGTGTTCTCAATACTGTTACTCGCTCGAGGTATTTTATAATGAAGAATTCCTGCCCCGTTCGTTAACGGGGATTACCTACGTCGTAAATAACAACTTTTCGGACGTCGCCGCATTTCAAGCACTCGGATCTGATGTCCTGTTGATATTCCAACAGTAACGAGACTTCCTTGTCAAAGTCTTCCGGAGAGAACAGATTCTTTATGATTACGACTCTCTCGTGTCTCAGAGGCTCTCCCGGCGCGCGTTCAGGCTTCCAATCGAACAGTCTGCAAAAAAAACGAAAAATCAACGTCGTTAGCAAAACTGAATTTTCTGAAAATTATTTTCAGGTAAAGAAGAACTGGTTTCAACTGTTAGTTTTACGAACTAGCTAATTCCCCAATTTCGGCTATTACTTCACTGGTTTATAATTCTTTGTAACTTTTTCGACTAATGGCACTTATGGCCACTTATGGCTAAACACACGCCTAATGCTTTACATTCAAGGATATATTTCGCGCATATGAATGGCCTGATTTCGCACTCTTGCGAAACTTCCATTTGTTACTTCCATTCGAAAAAGGTATTTTTCCTTCGTTCATGATTACGCGTACTGCGGCTCTCTGGGAACCAATTAAACAACCTCGCTAGAGAACAACCCGTTGAAAAAGCTGGATTTGCATTTGAAATATAGATACGAAGATTTTGAAACGCGGCACGCATCTGCGCGAGCGTAACGAGATAATCACATTTATATACACACGGCGGGATATTACACGGTGTGAGATGTAAGAGCGGTCGGCGGCCTTTTGTAATTTCCAAGGCGAGAGAACTGAAGCTGCAGCGAGTGATTCAAACAGACATACGCTCGCGTCATTCCGGTTTATGCGTGGATCGTGAATCGCATCGGATGATACGAGCCGAGGAAGTTTGTGTTTCTAAAAATGTTTCCTCTAAATGGACCATTTCCGACAGCAACGAAAAATCTACGGTTTTCCTTAAATCGAATTCTTTCTAAAAATATCCCAATCACATTTCGAATCGAATACAATCTTACTGGCAAAAGTTAGGAAACAATCTATGTTATACCGGGTGCGTCGAAATAACATGTATCAGGGATACCCATAATGTCGTTTCTCGATGCAAAATTTCACTTTATTTAAGAGTTAATGCAGTCTTAAATCTATAATATAATTTTATAATAGGCCCTAATAGGCACTAAATGTCAATATATTTAATTAGAATATAGGTTATAATAAGTTAAATTATTCTGATAGATAGGTTATGTTATAAGTTGAATTATTGTCACTAGATCGCAATATATTTAATTAGAATATAGGTGATGTTATAATAAATAAGTTAAATTATTCTGATAGATAGATATTATGTTATAATAAGTTAAAGTATTCTGATAAAGTATGTCACTAGATGGCAATATATTTAATTAGAATATAGGTTATGTTATAATAAGTTAAATTATTCTGATAGATAGATTATAAGTTAAATTATTGTCACTAGATGGCAATATATTTAATTAGAATGTAGCGACATCTATCTAGTCTTATAAAAAGTTACCATGGAAATACAATAAATTATTGGTTACCATGTTACAAACAAAGAAGCCGAGAATATATATAATAGTAAATAAGAAATTAATAAACAGTCGTCAGTCGTAATTCATCCATTAAATTCTGTATCATGTAAACGTTAAAATAAATTATAAAATTTTCGTTTGTAGTACGGTGACTTTATTTATATATTTATTGATCATCGTACCTACAAGAATATAGGTTATGTTATAAGTTAAATTATTGTCACTAGATGGCGATGTTTGTTAAATTTAAATTAAAACGACCTTTAATACAATACCTCAAGTCAAAAAATTTTGTTCTATATCCTTTCTTTATTTCTTTGCGAGGAATCATCCACTGCTTATATGTTATCCGTGTATATAAAAACTTTATACAAATATATGCGCGAGTAATCATTACACATGTTCCGTGATCTTTGAATCTTTCGACTAGATATTTGCACTGACAATGTTTATAACCATAAATAGAATTTGAAACCGGTTCTTGTTCGATAATGCAAATAAGAGAAACTATGGCAAACTTTGTGTGTATTGCAAAACAGTATACCTACAGTCATTTATTCAAGAAAGAATGTTAACGAAAGGGTTGTTTGAACGATCCTAAGTATTTTAAATAATTAATCTAATTAAGAAGCCATGTTGGTCTCCGATCTACTTAAATTCGAATGAAACGATCATTCCGAACGAAATTACACGAAACGTTCAAATCTATCGTTAATGGAATAGAATTAACGAACGAGAATTACAAAAGTACTGACATACTAATTGAATTTTGTGTTGGATTAATAATGTCAAATTCTCTATAGTTATAAAGATTTAAGATGTTTCTCGACATTGCATCAGAACACCACGAAAATACGCTTATATACTACTTTTCATACTATTTTTGTTGATAATGATTATACACACGAATCCACTATAATATGTTTCTAAACTTTCGACCGATCTTCCGCTTCAATTAATATTAATTGCGAACTTCAAAAAAATCGATTCCAAGAAATACTTATACTCTGTCAATGTATGATATATCGCCGTTTTTATGAAACTGAAAAATAAGAAGAAGCGTTTACTCGAGGAATATTGTTTCTTCATTTTTGTCAATAAGCGTGAAACACCGAGAAATGCGGAACCGTCTCGCGAAATTTGAAATTTAAATAGCGCCGCGAAATTATTACACTCGCTGGATGTTTACCGCGTCGATTTTTCCTAGTCTAGCAAGCAACTAGCGAGAATAATTCCACGCAATGACGAATGACGACGGGCCTCCGCTTGGTTTTTTGGTTTTATGTCATTCGCATAGATCTCGCCTTATTCTCACATAACTCTGCGAGGCTTGGTTAGCTAGATTAATGAGCCGGTACAGTTTTCCAGTCGTCGTGTGTGGTACACTCTCAACGAGTCTTAACATCATGGGAAGTCTTAACATATTTGCTCGACAATTTGCATTCTAACTGGAGCGTTTCGTTATTTCTCTCTCTCTCTCTCTCTCTCTCTCTTTCTTTTTTTTTGCAGTAGAAGAAAACACAATTCCACCGGCGAACAATTTACTTACAAATTCTTCTAAATTCACGTTCACGAAATATTCATGAGTTTTTATCTCATCTCAGTCGCTTATTCAAACTCCAATTATCGGGGCGAGATTTGAATTCACGCCTAATTGATCGAACAACTCTCGTCGATCGAACCCACTTGTATGAATTTCCATCGTAGGAAACTCTGGGACACCCTGTATATTACTTCTTATCACTACGATGCTATTAGTCAGAATAAAACGTCGGTTTGTGACTGACAGCTTGAGTGATAAGGGTTGAAATATTTGTCTCGGAATCGCGTTAGTGCAGCGAGACACGCACACGACAGTGAAGTAATGAAAACACGTTGGCCGAACAACTGTCCTCGAATTTTCAACGATATATCTTGAGGAATTTCGCATTTCTGCAGTAATCAGGAAATCAGGCTTCCCCCGGCATTTCACTCCGGCACGAAATGAAAAGTAGCCGCGAAATTCCGTCGAGAAAGCTACGAAACAGTTTTTACGACATTGTTGAAAGCCGTGATCCCGCCCCTAGTAATCAGGAAATCAGGCTTCCCCCGGCATTTCACTCCGGCACGAAATGAAAAGTAGCCGCGAAATTCCGTCGAGAAAGCTACGAAACAGTTTTTACGACATTGTTGAAAGCCGTGATCCCGCCCCGGCAACGAGCTTCGCTCAAAACATTCTCGAACAGCTGGAAAGTGCTCTGGGAATTTTAGGAACGTTTGCAACTTTGCAATGTTATTGCAAATCGTATCCTCCCGCGAATTCTGCACGTTGCAACATTC